>CM073769.1:9430253-9607115 GCA_037158775.1 Hetaerina titia | reverse complement strand
GAGCGTTTTATAGCAATATGGTCATCTGAAAACGCTGGGGCTGTGTCCTCAGGATCACGGATATCACAGTAAACCACTACATCGTCGACAAATACTATAAGTCTGTTCTTTTGGGGTGTGGAAAGCAGCAGAAGATCTCTGTGCTATAGGGCGTCGCATATACTATTCACGATGAATGTTTACTGTAATTTGTCACTTAAGACTTCACTCCGATATTTCTTTTATATTTTTTTTGTAGATTAATATGGTGAACGTCAGGATCAAATGTATTTTTTTTCCAACCCTTCTCATCCCCAATTTGTGATCATTGCTTAAAGGGAATACATTTCGTGAATCAGGAAAACGAATTCGAACTCTTTGATTTCAATTCGTTAACCGTCCCGACATTTTTTCCTGACCGTAAGTGTAACAGGTAGCTCAGCGATGTTGACCAAATTCAGTGCGCCTTTTCAGTTGAATGAATGGTCATAGTCCTGCTGTCTTCAAATATCAAAATGGTTGCAGATTTATGTCAATTGGAGACACGAGCTAATTTTGAAATTGCAGTTCGCCACATGGGTTTCAACGAATACCAATCATGTTGAGTTTAATACTAAAGATTGGTAATACAAACCCCAAATGTTTATCCCTGGAGAACACTGCTTTAAAGGGGCGCCCTGTGTTGCTGCGACGTGTGCTGTGTGTTCCCTGTGTGCTTTACTGTTCATGCGACGCAGGCAATTGGACATGATGTAAAGGACCCAAGGGTTTAAGTACGTTTTAGAAAACGCTTAAATCATACATCTCCCCCTCTCCCTACAGTTTGCTCGTGCATTATGGTTAATTAACGCAGGCAAGCAGGCTTTTTTTTAATTTGGTCGGTTGCAGCCTCTCTTTGGACGACTGACCTCCGAAGTTATCCGGAACATATTCGGATCGATCGCGTCGCGTCCTTCAATTTTTCGCTAGCGAACTGAAATCCGCGTTCGCGTGGTGTGGTGAGTGTGTGTCTTGTCTCGCTCTGGTGGTGGAAACAGGAGTTAATAAATCCAACTGTCCGTGGAGGGCGCCCGCATCTGTTGTTCCTTGCTCTTTTGTATTTGCGGTTTTTTTGTCTCCCTTATTTTTAACCGGACAGGGATCGGCCGGCACATTTCACTCGAATAAAAACGCTTAGGGCCGCTGATGTATATCACGTGACGGATGCGTGGATTTGTCGCTGTCAGCAGCGGTGCTTGCGACTCCAATGCTGGTCCATCGCAGCATTAATAAACCTGGGATGCTGGGAGAGGCTTCAGTTGTTTTTCTCCGCCTGCTCTCTTCCCGCCCTTTGTCGGGATTCATTTCTTTGTATGTATTCGTTACCATCCCTTCTAACAAGCCAGTTTATCCATGAAAAATATCAATGCAGATTAAACGCTAACGATATGTATTAAAAAATATATTTAACGGTTAATTATGAGTGAAATCAGCTTATGTCACGATCGCCAATCGGATTAAGGGATCAGTGAGTAAATAATTGGATGAAGATTAATTTAATCATGAGGATAGAAATGAGACCTTGAAGGATTATGAAGTAAACCTTTTCATTTTCCTTTATCATTAAATTTTCAAAACAGATTATTAAACAAACTAGAGGAGGGAGGAAAGTTAAATTAATTTGAGATTTTTTTTGGAGTGAAATGGTCGCAGGATGTGATAGGGAAACGAATCTAACATGTATGCAGCGCTATTATGAATTACTCAATGTAAAAGAATGAGTATGTTGTTTTGATTTGTGCATGAATATAAGTATAGTATACATGTGTAGGCGGGTCGCGGTGGTCTAGTGGGTAGAGCATTGGACTACTGACTGGAGGGTCCCGGGTTCGATTGCCGGGCAAGGCACTTTGGGCACCTGCAGCTCCACCCAAGCTAGTTGATTTTTCGGGTACCAGATCTTCCTGGGAAACCATAACCGGCACAGGGAAAGGAACTGGCCCCCCTACCCTGATGTGTGAATATTCACACGCCGTCGGGCTTGGTACACGGGTGAGCTCTACCATCACCTACTAAACCGACCTTCGGGTTGATTACTGTGTTTACGGTTTATACATGTGTAGAGAGGAGATATGCGAAACAAGGGTTCTGTGGTTTTTATGGGAAGACTGCAGCTTAAATAATGTGTAAAGTGTAAAAATAACTTTTAGCAGCTTAAATAATGTTTACCTAACTTGGATATGTTTTGGACCAAAATGGTCATAGATGAAGGGGCGTGAAGAAAAGAATTACACTTGGGAATGAGGCACTCACAAGGAAGATGGAGCTTAGAGGGACGTAGCGTAAAGATGCTAAGAAAAGGCTAGTCAAAACATTGATATGGTGTATCAAAGTTCAACATATCCTTATCAAACATCTCCATATTAAAACGTTGATATGGATCGTAGTTTAGCGCGGAGGAGAAACATCACTGAAGCAGGAGGATTGACGTAGATTGGAGGCTTTTGAAATAGGGTGGTGTGCAGAAGGACGGAGAAGGTGGCAGGGACAAGGAAGTACCTCACGTGCATGGTGAAAGGTCAAGGGAGAGAATTGCTGGGAGAAGAAATCCAAAGAGTCAGGACTGAAGGTTGCAGATATTGTAGTTGGCAGTGGATCTTAAACAGTAGACTGTGATATAGAGGAGAGAATGTTAGGCAAAGGAGGAAGGAGCAGAATAAGGATATGGGGATGCTGAATGGAATGAATAAAAGACGAAAATAGGTAGAGATGAAGATCAACTTACTATAGTGTCCGATGTCGAGTTGTTTTTTGTAGTGAGAGGTGAGTGGAGGAGAGGCGCTCTACCGTTTAGTAGATTACGTCCTGCAAAATTCTAATTTAACATATTATTACTATTAGGTAATCTACCGGTTAAGGTAGGTTTTTGGATGGACACAACTATCAAATAAACATTTTGTGACTCCCCACCTAGCAAACTAATCTATATCAGGTCCCTCTTCATCTCGGTGTACTTCTTTCCTCCCTTCATCCCGTCCAACATCCCTATCCTGTTCCTACCCTTACCTCGCTTGCCCAACATTCTCCCCTCTATTACCCTCTTCAACATTCCACTACCGTTCAATACGCCTTTCATCCATTTTTCCTGCCTCCATAGGATTTCTCTCAACAAACCCCTCTCCTCCCCCACCATTTCTAGTACTTCCTCATTTGTTTTCCTTTCGGTCCATTTCACCTTCTCCATTCTTCTCCACACCCACATTTCAAAAGCCTCCAATCTACGTCTATCCTCCTGCTTCAGTGACCACGTTTCCGCGCCGTACATATCTACGCTCCATATCAGAGTTTTTACGAGTATTGTCTTATCTTCCCTACTCAACGTCCCCGTCATCAACTCCCTCCTCCTTGAGAAAGCCTCCTTTCCTAGCGCAATTCTTCTCCTTACGTCCCTACCACTTTGATCGTATTTGTCCAAAACACTTCCAAGATATGTAAACTGTTCTACCTGCTCTATTTTTCCCCCGCCTATTTTAACATTTAGCTTAGCCTTTTTCTTTCTGGAAAATCGCATAACCTTTGTTTTATTAATATTGATTCTCATGCCATATTTATCGCACTGAACCTCCAATTCACTCAACAATGCTTGCAACCCCTTGGCTGAGTGAGCAACTCATGCTTGGTCATCAGCAAACCTAACCGATTTTACGAATTCCCCTCCGACTTTCATTCCTACCTCCAGTTCTTCCCATGCCTCTTTAATCATTTCCTCTACATATACGTTGAACAGTATCGGTGACAATGGGAACCCTGCCTTACACCTCTTCCTAACACTGCCCATCCGGACTCTCCGTTCCCCACTCGCACCTGAGCAGTCTGGGACATGTACAGGTTGCGGATCAGTCTCCTGTCCCTCCAATCCATTCCTATTTTCTGCAATACACGCATTAATTTTTCCCAATTCACTCTATCAAACGCTTTTTCGAAATCTACAAAACAGCAAAAACGTCCTGATTGTATTCTATATTCCTCTCGACTAGTGATCTCATTACTGCAATGGCATCACGCGTACCTCTTCCTTTCCTGAACCCAAACTGATCATCCCCTAAGTAATCATTTGCCTTACTCTCTATCCTTTTGTTGATGATCCTGAGAATAACTTTAGCTGCGTGGGATATCAAACTTATTGTTCTGTAATCCTCACATGAAGAAGCCTTTGCCTTTTTTGGAATAGGAACTAACACCGATCTCACAAAATCTTCCGGCCAGATTCCCTCCTCATAGATACTACGAATCAGTCCATATATGGTCTTCTTCCCACCTTTCCCTAACCATTTCAACATTTCTACAGGAATATTGTCCACCCCCACAGCCTTATTTGCTTTCATCTCCTTTAATGCCCTTTCTATTTCATCGTAGAATATGCCTGGATCTAAGCTATCTTCTTCTACGTAATGTTCCTTTTCTATGTCTAACCTTGTCGGCCTAAGTTCTTTACCATACAGTGTTTCTATATATTCCTTCCATCCTTCATCCCATTCCTTAACGATTCCTATAGTGTCTTTAGCGGCTTCCAATATCCCTTTCTTGATACATTCCCATTTTTCTTCGATATTACTCAGTTCTTTACCGTCATCCATCATTTTCTCTACAGCCTGCTGGTACTCCTTCCTCGTTAATCCATTTATTGCTTCTAAATTCCATTTCCTAACCCGCCGCCCTTGCCTTATCTTCTTGAAACGAACATTAAATTTCATAACAACTAAATTGTGGTCAGAGTCCGCATCCGCTCCTGGGAAACTGTGCGAATTAATCACACTGTTCCTAAACCTGTGCCTAACCATAATATAATCTAACTGATACCTTTCTGAGTCACTTGGATTTTCCATGTATACCTACGCCTTTTGTGGTGTCTAAACCATGTGTTAGTGATGACTAACCCCTGTCTCCTGGAGAATTCAATTGCTTTCTCCCCGCGTTCATTCCTCGTGCCTAACCCATAGTCCCCCACCTCACCACCATCTCTTCCTTCGCCTACCGTCGCATTCCAATCCCCCATCACTATCAAATGTTTCCCTGCAGGAACACTCGCGATGATATCCTCTAACTCATCATACATCCTATCGACTTCTTCCTCCTTGTGGTTGCTCGGTGGCATGTATACCTGAACAATGACCAAGTTCGTCGGCTCTGCTTTAATCTCTACGAGTAAAATTCTATCTGTCGCTTGCTCTATGTTGACTACGCTTCTTCCTACCTCTTTAATTAAAATTACGGCAACCCCTCGTTGGCTCTCGTCCCCGCCGCTGTACATCACTCTATTATTGTCACTCCAGGAATCCCCGCTATCCTTCCATCTCACCTCGCAGAGACCTAAGACATCTATATTACCTCTTTCCATCTCTCGCTTATTATTCTCTAATTTGCCTCTCCTCAACTTTCCTTCCTGACGTTCCAGGTTCCTATTCTAACTACTTTCGCCTTCTTCTGAGTCTTCTGTCCTGCTGCAGTTATTTCTTCCCTGCAAGGGTTTCGTATGATGACGACCGCGGAAGCCTTGCCTCTCCCGCTGCCGGGCACGACACACGGCCTCTTGGGCCGAGTCTCGTAGTTGCCAGGACTCATATTATCTATAGTGCCCATCATTATATTCTTGGGAATCATAATTGAGGTGGTTTCCCGTTGCCTTCCTCAATAGTGTTTTTCACGTGACACCATCACTTATTGGCCGCCCCACTGGGGTCAGACGCCATTGCAGCCGCCTCACTGAGGAACAGACGCTGCGTGGACTACCTTTCGTCTGGCTCCTAACCTTCGACCTATCTGGCATGGGTGACCCTTCCAGGAGTAATTATTATTACTCCCGCCAGCACAGCTCTACGAGTCATCGGAACACAAGCCCTTCCACCACGACAAGGTTGTAGTCCATGGGAGGGAATTGACATATAGGTTACCTACATTAATGTATAGATAAATGCTAAGGATTTTTTTTAAAGCCTTGCGCACTTTCCTCGATCATTTAAGCAGATCCGTGAGGATGATTTCTACCCATACGGCTTTATTTGATTTCAAGCTCTCTCTGGAGCCCTTTCTATCTGCCTCACCACCGAGTACACCGGGACCTAAACCATCCTCATCCACTTCATATTATCGCTCTTAGTTCAATCAAGGTAGCCTGATGCCTTTTCCATACAGTTCCTCTATATATCTTCGTTCCATCTTCTTTGGATGTTCTACGGTTCAACTAATATGATTGTATTCAAAGATTTTTCATTTTTACTTTCATCCAGGGTTTTAACCTTCCCGTAAAGCGCAATTAAGTCACCTGTTATCTGTAGACTTTCCATATTCTCGCCCTACGTTTTCCACATGGATTATCTAGGTCTATTTGTAAACCGCCTAAGTTGTTGGTGGAGAAGAATTGAGGGAAAAAGTTGAACAGAGAGAAAACTAAGGTACGAACTCATAATTGTAATTGAAGAAGGGTGGAGTCGAGGTTAGTGAACTCCGAAAGATACAGAAAAAGACTGGGGTGGTGAGACGGTGAAGGACACGATGGAAGGGGGAATCTTAGTTTTGGTAAGGGACAGGAAAGAAATGAATGCGATCACCTTTTTGTCGGCAAAAAATAAAGTTGTTAAGTGTATTAAAATTAAAGAAGAAAATATAGCAGTAGAGACTATTAGGAAGGCTGCGATGATATAGCCTACGGAACTTGCAGCTACTTACAGGTAATGACAAGTTTCGAATGAAGTTACGTGATGTTTATAACGTTAATTCACCACACGTAAAAGAGTATTATTTTTCTATTTAAAAAATTACACTCATTAGATTAGATGATAAGTACATTAAACTGAGCCCAGCTGATACTCACCGTCAGGCTTTTGCCTTTGCCGCTGGGTAAAATGAAACTAAATTAGGTTTCTGGGTTCGGAGTGGATTCCTAATTATGAACGCTATTAATTAGCTCTGGATTTTCTGCGTCATGAACTAATTGAACGCCCAACACCCCCTTCCCCTCTGTGACTAAATTCATAGTGGCGGAGTTTTTAGAAGGACATACCCATGTATATATTGCGGCGTTAACCCAAAGGGCGTGGGTGTAAATATCAAATTCAAAATTACACCAGAGGTGACTCAGGCGTGGAGACATTGAAGGGGATGTAAGCATAAGAACAAGTTACTTGAGAGATGTATCTTAAATTTAATTTTTAATCTGCTCTTTGTTTGAGCAGGAATAAATGTTAGTTGTACATATTCAATTAGATATTTAATTGAATTATTGTTAATTGATGTATATATATATAATTAATGCGAAATCGGTAGCGCATCCGCCCAGCAAGCGGAAGGTCCGGTGTTCAAGTCCCGGTTAAGGAAATATTTTTAAAATTTGTGATCTGCTCAAATCCGCGTTCCCCACCTGCCCAGTGTTCGTCTTTTATGTGTTTTCCTATCCCATTTCCTTATATCTATTTCTATGTATGAATGAATATATATATATATATATTCTGTTCCTAATTCCTTTTGAGAAAGGTGGTGGGACCACCGAAAATTCGAGAACCAGTGAGTTTTTCCTCTTTTGTGTTTTGGTTTCTGTGTTTGTTACGACTTATCAGTGAATTTACATTACACGTTTGTGGGTTTTCCAAAAAAGTGTATATATATATATATATATATATATATATATATATATAATATAAAAATAATATATATATAATAAAAAAATTATATATATATATATATATATAATATATTATGTATATATATATATATATATATGTTTATGGTTTATATAAATATATCATCACGAGTATCATCACTCATCACGCG
Organism: Hetaerina titia; assembly: GCA_037158775.1. Taxonomy (NCBI): domain Eukaryota; kingdom Metazoa; phylum Arthropoda; class Insecta; order Odonata; family Calopterygidae; genus Hetaerina; species Hetaerina titia. Next base: position 9,599,330 of record CM073769.1, on the reverse strand, counting down.
TACCTTTTCTTTTCCTAAACCCGAACTGATTACTTAGGGGATGATCAGTTTGAGTTTAGGAAAGGAAGAGGTACGCGTGATGCCATTGCAGTAATGAGATCACTAATCGAGAGGAATATAGACTACAATCAGGACGTTATTGCCTGTTTTGTAGATTTCCAAAAAAGCGTTTGATAGAGTGAATTGGGAAAAATTAATGCGTGTAATGCAGAGAATAGGAATGGATTGGAGGGACAGGAGACTGATCCGCAAACTGTACATGTCTCAGACTGCTCAGGTGCGAGTGGTGAACGGAGAGTCCGGATGGGCAGTGTTAGGAAGAGGGGTACGGCAGGGTTGCCCATTGCCACCGGTGCTGTTCAACGTATATGTGGAGGAAATGATTAAAGAGGCATGGGAAGAACTGCAGGTAGGAATGAAAGTCGGAGGGGAATGCGTAAAATCGGTTAGGTTACGTTGAGTAGGGATGTTAAGACAAGACTCGTAAAAACTCTGATATGGAGCGTAGCTATGTACGGCGCGGAAGCGTGGTCACTGAAGCAGGAGGATAGACGTAGATTGGAGGCTTTTGAAATGTGGGTGTAGCAAAGAATGGAGAAGGTGAAATGGACCGAAAGGAAAACAAATGAGGAAGTACTGGAGATGGTGGGTGAGGAGAGGGGTTCGTTGAGAGAAATGCTATGGAGGCAGGAAAAATGGATGAAAGGCGTATTGAGTGGCAGTAGAATGTTGAAGAAGGTAATAGAGGGAAGAATGTTAGGCAAACGAGGAAAGAGCAGGAACGGGATAGGGATGTCGGACGGGATGAAGGGAGGAAAGAAGTACACAGAGATGAAGAGAGACCTGATGTAGATTAGGTTGCCTGGATTGGGTTTTGTTTGGAATTACAAAATGTTTATTTGATAGTTGTGTCCATCCAAGAACATACCTTAACCGGTAGACTACCTATTAATAATATATATATATATATATATGTATATAAACCATAAACACAGTATAGACTTCCCCAGAACCCACAAAATTAAGCATGTAATTCGTGAACTCTTCCCAATTATTAACAACATTTAATCCACATAAATTTTATTCCCACATTGTCCCTCCGTTTCGTTTAAACGCCCATCAAACTTGCGAGACATGTTCAACCCGACAAAACCACCTACGAGCACCCCTGTCTCTTCCCCGCCCATGTCCGCACCATGCAACCGCCCACGCTGCAAATGCTGTAATTTCCTAAGACCCTCCACCTCCCTTAATACCAACTTCCAACAATCCAACAACAATATGTTGGTAATTTCCACGGACTCGAACTCCGTCTTTTTCGGAAGATTAGTTAGGACTGAGGTACATGAGTATGTCGGACACAGAGAGAAGGGGAGAGGGAGGGGGGGAACAGGTGGTGGGGGAGGGTTGGAAGAAGGGGTTGTGGAGAGGGAAAGGGAGACCAGAGGGGAGCGGAGATGGGATAAGGATGAGCGGGATGATGTGGAAAAGTTCCAAGCGACACCGAAAACTCATAATTCATACTTAGATACTATAACACCCACGACCGAGGTGTCATCTCACAAAGTCATCATTAGGGCTCGACAAGTGGAAACCCAGGCCAAGGATGACAAAATATATGCGGATGAATAAATTGTCCCACTATCTCGCATGAAACAAATCCACACCTATCCACTTCAGCCCCCCACAGTTAGTGAAAGACATTCAGACCCGGATATCATCCGCATATATACATGTAAAGATAGAAATTTATTAATGGTATTTACCTAGGAGTGTATTAACACCAAGGCATGTAACATCAAATATTACATATCGGTTAAACGTTTATTGGCCATCAAATGCAGCTTAACTCAAATGATGAAGGTAGGATTAACACCTCTTGCATATACGAAGGTGTCTAAGTATGATATATACTTCTATACGTATGTGGCAAGAACAGAAAATTGACACTTTAGTGCGGGCAGTGACCAGTTATTTTGTGTTCTGTAATAATCTGTTACGATATAATCTTAAACATCTCTTCTACATGATAACATGATATGATGTTAAAACATCTCCTCCACATTTAAATCTCTCTAATTTTGTTGACATACTTTTTTTACCATAAAAAGGAAGGGGCTAATGACGCATTTTCGGTGTCATCGCTAAAAATTAATCCTTCCAATTTAATGGAAGAGGATCAGTCTGTAGTGTTAACTTCGCGCCATGGAGGGTCATTGAATAAAGAACATCAATCAATGTATCCCATATTCCATACTGGAAGTTATCAAGGCTCCATCACATTTTTTGCACTAATTGTTCAAATGTAGGCCTTAAAAATGAGACAAAATACGGAATAAATTGGGGAACGCCATAAAACCAGGGTGTACTAGGGCGCAGTAGACTGTTATTATGAACGAGTGCGGGATAAAAGGACTTCATTTGACAATATTTAAATTATATGTGGAGTCTCAACACTTCCGCCAATATTAAAGGAGTGGGGAAAGGTGCAAAGGAGTATGGCGAAGGCTTATACGAAGGGTGGTTCCTCGGGGGGGGGGGGGTTGTTTCGGCGAATGCGTGGCCGTACATTATGTTTTGGGAAACAGGCAACAAGCCAAGGGGTATACCCAACGATTTGGAGGGAAAACAGGCACGCGCTGACTTGGTTTGGGATTAAGCCAGGGGGTGGGGATTACGGCGGGACCGAGTTAATTGAGTTTCTTCCATCTCCCAAAAACGCCCCTCCCACCTCTACCGCCTCCTCTATCCCATATAGCTTGCCTCGGTACGGCTATTAGCCACGCCACCTCCTCACCCCTCTCGAAGAAACACGCGGCAGATACGCCTTCAGGGTCCCACCATCCCAGGCCACTGGGGGCGGCGAGGGTTAGAGGAACCGCCCTTCTCCTTCCATCAGCCTTGCTACTTCGCCGCTTGCAAATGCAAAGGTGCCTCGGCCAAAATGGAAATGTGTCCGGAAGAAAGTAAGTGCGCTCTCTCGGCCCCACTGAAAGGATATTGCCCCGCGCGCCAGAGGAGCATAACACGTCATTTGTGACCGCCTATGGACGTCGTGAGAAAACATGGGTAGAGGAATTGGTGGCCTGGTCAAACTCTTTTTGGAGTAACAATGCAAGCGATTTGCACATGAATGGAAACTATCTTCTTTTAATAATTTAAGTATGTGATGCAAATATTCCAGTCCCCTACAAATAAAAATAAGGAGAAGGACAAGCGTTGGGAAAGGGAAACAATGAAACTTCAATCGGCAATATCTATTTTTAATCGCAATATCAAATTACAGCGTCGGATATTATTAGAATAAGGGTTGATGATAAAACATTAGCATAGTATAGATGACGTGAAGAACGTTGTGTCAACTTTGTGATAGGTCTGCTGAATATCTGGTGGATCATTATGTGATATTTAAGGATGCTTAACTTCCAGTTTTTATTCTTGATTAAATCAAAAGTTAATTTAGTCTCCCATTAGGTTTTAATGTAGCGATCTTTCACCTTTATTTTTCATCTATTTTATATCTATTTTTCTCTGCCATATTTCCGTATTTCTTAGTTAAATTCTATGAGATTGTGTTATAACTGAAAAAGTTGATAAATTTTCGTGAGTCTAATGGTTCAGCTGTCACGTGCTCGTTTATTCGCTGGCTTTAATGTTAAAAGTCTTATTTCTTGGGAGAATATTTGTTCATGGTAACCGCGGTTTATTTATAGTGAAATTACTGGGGCAGGATTGAAGTGTAACAGTTGTGAGCGCGGTAATTGAGGGAACGGTGCATCGGTTGCGGTAATTGAGATTCATTCGGTAAAATCAGGTCCATGAAATTATATTCTTTGTTTGCTCCCGAGCTAAGGAACGAACGAATTCATCAATCCTCAAATAACTCCTTTCGGTTATGTTGTTTGGTTTTTTCTGAGAATGGCAGACAAATATATTTCATCACGAGAATCGCAACGGTCGTATCTTAATTAAACCACACTAAGAACACTTGATGGTTTTAATCGACAAGGTTATATAAACAGAGCAAATGACAATTAATGTGTATCGATATTCTTATCTGTAGTCAACACGTTAAGTGTAGCTTTTAGATGGCTTCGAGATTAAACTGAACTTCCAAAATTCACATAACAAGACACAACCCTTGACTCCAAAAAAGCGTTCTTCTATTTCACTTACAATCTCCCACCCCTCCCTTCCTTCCGTCCAACATGCCAATCACTTTCCTCCCCTTAGACTAGCTTTCCTACCTTTCTCCCCTTAATCACAGTCTTCAACTGACGATGTGTAATATAATTTGCAGTAGCGTAAATCTAAATATGCGACGCGCGTGGTGCCTCTGTGTCAAATTTGACATCTCCTGATGGTCCACGTGAAAAGTAGAAATTTTGAGCAGATAATTGTGATCCAGTAGTAACAGTTTAAATGTTACAGTTTCCACGACGATTAATTCTCGGAAACACTGTACGACGCGCTCCGATTGCTCACGTTATAATGTGCCAATGGGATTATGGCTATTGCTAAAATGGCCACACTGCTTTTATGCCGTGTTTGTGAGCATTGAAATTTACGGAATTTTATAATTTATGTTAATTATTTTTTGCTGTAATTTTTACAAAGTCAGGTCTGATTCGGATAAGATCATTTGGTGTTATCTACATTCACTCAGTAATTCGAAAATCACCGCTGTAATGGGATGAACTTATCAAAACGTTGCATTAAAAGCTCACGAACCTATAGTAACGAAACTATAGCAACCGTAAATAAAACAAAAGGCAAGGAAACCATGGCGTAGGATGCAGGAAATACAAACTACGTATGGACGGAGGGCATTTTGATCGCCAGTGGAATTTTGAAGACTGTGATAGAGCGGATAATATTAGGCAAACGAGGAAAGGGCAAGAATGGGGGATAGGGATGTTGGACAGGGGATTAGGGATGAAGGGAGGGAGGAAGTTCACAGAGATTAAGAAGGACTTGATGTAGAGAAGGATTTTGGGTTGTTTTTTTTTGAGAAATGGGGGAATAAATGCTGTACCCTTTGGTGTTTGTGAAATGCTCATTGACTGCCCAAATGGGCAAGTATAAACTGTCCCGGTGAGTGAAGTCTTACCTTTACCAATCATTGTGTACCCGGTTAATGACATCAATATTCTCCATCCCTATCTTTACACAGAACGTCAAAGGACTTTTTATTTATACAATCGCTTAAACATGTGTTTACATCTCTCGGAAACGAATAGAAATCGTTGCTGGGTGGTGTTCGGATGATCTGTGGACCATTCCAGGCGAAAGCAAACAAGATTTCTCTCGGCGGAGCGAAAAGCCGGTGTGCAGATGAGTGGATCCCAAAGAAAAGGGATCCCACGCAGTATGCGCCTTTCTAGGAGAGAATTGTAATAACCGTTCTTTATTATGTTTGATTCCATAATTCGTTGTCTCGGGCGTGACTTCATGGAATCGACTTAACATAATGAAAAGAGAAACTTTATAATTCCACATAGATTTATTAGACGGACGACCTAGGTTTCGACGTGGCACGTCATCATCAGGTGATCACCTGATGATGACGTGCCACGTCGAAACCTAGGTCGTCCGTCTAATAAATCTATGTGGAATTATAAAGTTGATCTTTTCATTATGTTCGATTCCACCACGTCGGAACTACTCAATTAGTTTGGATTACTTCGGGGAAGGTAATAGAGTAATTGAATGGCTTCTAAACAATTATTCCACAAATAAGGACTACCCAAAAATGCAATTCTATCCTAATATGAATACGAAATTGCCGTGATTATAACGTAATTTTTTTGTGACCTTGCAAATGAGAGGGAGTATTAGGAGTGTTATGTGTGAAAGAAAACGTTATTGGGATAGCTTGTGGAATTTAAAAGAAACAATTGGATGAAAAAATATTAATGCGAGTTTACAACGCTATGTCGAAATCTCCAAAAGATTAGTAGGAGACAAAGGAAGACTGTTGATGAAATGAGGCAAGATAACAATGGGCTAGAGCTTGTAATAAGCACCGTCACGAATTTCAAACACAGAAATAGAATTAGGCCCAAGAGAAAAATTCCGGTACGCACCAATTAGATTTTAAATAATTGACGGGCATAGATTTTGAAGCAGCAGCCATAATGAATAGTAAGTTCTCGGGTCAGGTGTACATACGGATCAGTCGCAATATGGAAGCGCAACTTTAAATTCCATGGGATTATACAGGAAAAGAGAGAGAGAAGTGAGAGAGAGGAATTACGAGAAAGGATTATATGGAATTAAAGGGAAGAACTATCAAAATATGGCGATGAAAATACATAAACGGAGGAAATTGGAATAGTGGAAGAGAATCATGGGTAGGAAACAGGACAAATGATAGGAACGACAAGGAAAGTACTAAAAATGAATACAGATTGCAGGAAAACTACATGTACACAAACAAGCCGCCACAAGGGCATGTGGCGGCAGGTGTTCAGTCGCCAGCCATGCATGCACAGTCATGTCACCATCACACAAGTGTTGTTTTGTTCATGGTCCCATCCTAAATCTTCCAATTGTGTCGTGACACTGCTGACTTGTTCAACAAAAAACTTTTCACAAACCTAGCTGCTCAACGTTGCACTCGATCTACTTCCAAAATAAAGTATTCTTCATGAAGATCCCTTGCACACTTGCAGCATACTCTAGGTGGGGCCAAGCAAACGGGGAATAACAAAGCTCCTTGACCCTCTTACTGTCCTGAGTACTCTTTTCATGAATCCTAACTTTTTATTTGCTATTCGGCGAATTTCACGAATATTTTTACCCCAGTATTTATCAGTAGTTGTCGTTATACCCGTGTGTTTTATTGATTCTACGTTTGTTATGTCGGCTCCCTGTGTAGTGTGTTTTTGGCTGAAAGAGATGCATCAATGTCATATCTCTGGACTTGTTTTTCAAATTCCTTCAGCATAGAACTCTGTGCCGCCTGAGAGATCGCAGGCAACCGATGACGTCGGCATCTCTTGAAGTTCCTCGTCGAGATGATCACAGAACATGTTGCAGTGACATAACTTTCAGTCCTGTTTCCATGCAACAGAGTCGTAGGAATCTGTGGAACACTTTCTAAAGATTTCAGATATAGTAAAACGCCGGTTTTCCCGAACTTTTTCGTCAGTTTTCGAGTGCAGTTCACCTTAAGACGGGCGGCGGCCACTTCTTGGACATCATCGTGGATATTTGTCCTTTCGCTCTTAAACGAACGAAAACATGAACGCACTCAACTCTTGTCATTCGTTCGTTCGTGTCGACTCGATATTGTGAGCAAACGACAAGCGGCGCGACCGTTCAACCACTGCGAATCGAGGCGTAGTGACCTGTCGCGTGCGTTAATACGGCGACCGTTCGACTCCCTCTTTCATTACGTTATATCACATCCTTATGTACGAGGCATGCTCATAAAGCAAAGCACCGTTAGGTCACAGGTACAAATATACTGATATGAAACACATTTTATTGGCACTTTTAGTTAGCTACAAAAGTACTTCACTTTTCTACATAATCGCCGTTCACTTCTAAGCATTTTTCGTACCGCTGCACCAGCTTCTTTAACCCCTCTGCATAGAAGCTCGCCGCCTGAGAGTTGAACCAATTGACAACGCCGTTCTTGAGATCCTCCACGGTTTCGAAACGTTGTCCACCGAACCACTGTTTCAAGTGCAAGAAGAGGAAGTAGTTGCTGGGTGTAAGGTCAGGACTGTACGGTGGGTAGTTTAAAGAGTTCCCAACGACCCAAAAACTCTCGTCCACTGGACATTCTTTGCTCTTTGTGGTGGTCGGTGAGCATTTTTGGTACCCACGTTGCACGCAATGTGTGGTATCCGAGGTTTTCCGTAACAATATTGTAGACCGTAGTGCGTCCAAGTTGAGGAAATTGTTCAGCCAGGCCATTAATTGTCAATCTCTTCGGTTTCGAAACGTTGTCCATCGAGCATATGTTTCAAGTGCAAGAAGAGGAAGTTGTCGCTAGGTGCAAGTCTCATCATCTCCATGTTGTTGGTAACGGCCCAGAACCTCCCGTCCACTGGACATTTTTTGCTCTTTGTGGTGGTCGGTTAGCATTTTCCGTGCCCACCTTGCACACAATTTGTGGTATCCGAGATTTTCCGTAACAATAGTGAATCCAAGTTGTGGAAATTGTTCAACCAGGACATTAAACGTCAATCGACGATCAAATTACAGTAAATATATACATAAAAATGTCTACATATATATATATATATATATATATATATATATATATATCCCGCCATAGACGAACAAATATTCATTCACACATGGAAATATATATAAGGAAAGGGGATAGGAAAACACATAAAAGACGAAGAAAGGACAGGTGGGGAAGGCGGATTTGAGCAGTCCTTATTTCTATTTCTCTTTGTGAATGAATATGTATATATATATATATATATATATATATATATATATATATATATATATATATATATATATATATATATATATATATATATATATATATATAAATTTATGCAAACCTATAGTCTGACTGAGCAATTAATGCCTGGTCATCAGCAAACCTGACCGATTTTACGAATTCCCCTCCGACTTTCATTCCTACCTTCCGTTCTGCCCATGCCTCTTTAATCATTTCCTCCACATATACGTTGAAGAGGATATATAATAGCGTAGAAAAGTGTGTATATATATATATATATATATATATATATATATATATATATATATATATATACATATAAATTAAAAAATATACATATAAATAGAATTTAGAATAGAATCGAGTGCGATAAATGTGAGATGAGAATCAATATTAATAAAACAAAGCTAATGCGATTTTCTAGAAAGAAGAAGGCCAAGCTAAACATTAAAATTAGGAAGGGAAAGAATAGAGTAGGTAGAACAATTTACGTATCTGGGAAGTGTTTTGGACCAACACGGTCAAAGTAGTAGGGAGGTAAGGAGAAGAATTGCGCTAGACAAGGAGGTTTTCTCAAGGAGGAGGGAGCTGATGAGGGGGACGTTGAGTAGGGAGGTTAAGAAAAGGCTAGTAAAATCTCTAACATGGAGCGTAGGTATTTACAGCACAGAAACGTGGTAATTGAAGTAGGTAGGATAGAAGTAGATTAGAAGCTTTGAAATGTGGGAGTGGAAACGGATGGAGAAGGTGAAGGGATTGTTGGGAGATATCCTATGGAAGCAGGAAAGATGAATGAAAGGCGTATTCATCGGCAGTGGAATGTTGAAGTCAGTGATAGAGAATGTTGGGAAAACGAGGAAGTAGAGAAAGGAATAGGATGGGGATGTTGGACGGGATGAAGGAAGTATTCGTATACGAAGATGAAGAGGGGTTAATGCAATGTTGGGTTGTGCGCTCTGTTTGGTGATGCAAGTAAATTCTTGTATAATTGCATAGGCGGCGTCCAACCAAAACATACATGTATAAATGAGTACAGAAGTTGCGTCAATTCGAGTAAGTGATAATCAAGTGAAAACTTGCATTGAAGTTTACTTCAAACTATTTTTTGAGGAACGTCATAATCATTGATATTAGGATACGTAAGTTATTTAGAAATCGGTGTGGAAAGCCGGGGAAATTTGTCTTAGACATTGAGATAGGAGAATGTTTTGGGGCAAATTTTTAGAAATAAGAAAGTGCGTGACTCCTAAACTATATCGTTGGCGGAAGGAGGAATAATGTGAGCCATAAGTGGAAGGTTGGAAGCAATGCGTGCTTTGGACGAAATGAAGATGTTAGCATAACTTCGTAAGATTACTGTGAGGGCTATATAGAAAAGTGTTATTTCATGCAGACAGTTGCGCAGGACTGAGTGCAATCTTTTCATAGCATTAATTTAAACATTTATTTAGTTCCTAGATGGACTGAAACTAAGTATAACGATTAGAAATCTAGTTTTTCTATTTGACTATAACCACATTTTGGGGATATGTTTCAAGTGAAATGCAAGGCTTTATTTTTTTTAAAGTAACAATTTATCTCAACATCCTTTGTTCAATTCACAGATGAAAAGATGCGTGAATTTGTTTTGATTTTATTTGAAGATTATAAGGATGTATTTTTTGAGAGAAAGTTGAGGCTAGTACATAACACTTTGAGAATCAAAGGGATTTGAGTTTTCACAGGCATGAATTTATTATCGTCGACTAGTTTTGTTTAACTGCAGCATCCAGATACACTCTAGATTCGTCCAGATTGTGCTAAAATGTAGCGAAACTTACCGACATTAATACATTTTATCCTGTGGAAATGTCCTTTTGATGAATTCTTCCTACTTTAAAAGATGCTTTATTGCACATTTACTAGGGTCTTCTTGACTTGGAATCACTTTTCTTACATGAAGTCGACATTATTTATTTTTTAAACACGGTATACGTTTTTTTTCAAATATGTTGAGTTATGGAGAACGAAGTACGGAAACATAATTTTTTCCAGAATTGACAGAAATCATACTTTAAAGACTAAAAAATATGTTTTTAATTAACCTTATATTACTTTGAATGAGAAATGTGTGAGGAATAATCCTTGTGACTCTATCATTGAGGACATATCATTCAATCCTAAGAGTATATCTTTATTTTGAGGAGAAAAAGGTATAAGTTTCGAATGAAAAATTACATTTATTTAATCTCATAATGAAATTTAGTTATTAGGATAGAGTTAAATGTAGAGGTCAAATGTTTTTCAATGTGTGCACTTAGTAATAGCAGACATAGAAATCAGACGATTGTGAGAAAGTGGAAATGAGCAGGTGTTAAGAAAGGAGGAAGCCAAAAGACACTAGAATATTCTTAGCATATTTAAGAGATCAAGTGCTGTGTTACATCTCAGAATGTCTTCTCAGAAATAAGGATTTGGTTTGAGAACTGGGATGGAATATTTTATTTGCGTTTTTTTCATTGAATATTTTACATCTACATCTACATCTACATAAGTACCCTGCGAGCCACCAAAAAGGTGTGTGGCAGGGGGTGTAGCACCATGAGGGAAGGGTAAGGGTTGAGGGGGTTGGGAGTTAGGTGAGGAAAGGTGGGGGGAACCTGTAGGAAAAAAAATATATATATACATATATATATGTATATATACACACATACATATACATACATACATACACACATGTATACACATCCTCGCGAAGTCCCTAACCTGTACGTTAATACTTATTGTAATGAACTAAGTCCTGGGGAATTTCGACTACGAGCATTCTGTTCCCTTATCGTTCTTGGAAAAAATGACATTTTAAACCTGTCAGTCTTGCAGTCTATTTCTCTAGTCTTATATTCGTGATCCCTTCGACCGTAATACGTTAATTTTAGCCAGCGATGAGAGAATACAGCTGATATATTTTATTCAGTCCGTGTTTAAAAAATGTGACTTAAAATAGGAATTGAGTATGGGCATAACCAAAAGGTAATATTTAAAGGATATATTTTTAGAATCAAGAAATAGTTAGTAAATACCACTATTGCGAAATACGCTCCTGAAACCCTTGGGGAAAAAGGAGGTAAAATTGAATTTCCAGAAACGAACCTCAACTTCATCAACTAACTCTCCACTCCCGTTCTAATTGCGAATTCATTAATATGTCCCAGAGTGCTTTGAGAAATAACTGAAATTGTTCTTGCCCTTTTAGAAAAAAAAATAAAAATTGAAAGTAGGTAATGGCCAAGTTTTCCTTAGAGCACTTAAAATTTAGTGTATAATCTTTCAACATGTCTCGGAAACGTATTATTCTCATCACTGAACCTCTACAATGATACCCACTTATTAGAAGAGTTTTCTTAAATATATTTCGTTGGAAATAAACTAAATGTGTGAGCAGTTGGTTTATGAGGATCAAATATTCATTTAAGTGTTTTGAGGGTACCATTTAAATGTAAGTTACATTTCGTAACAACTAAATTGTGGTCGGAGTCCGCATTCGCTTCGAATTTATCGGTGCGAATTTATCACACTGTTCTTAAACCTGTGCCTAACAAGAATATAATCTAACTGATACCTTTCTGAGTCACCAAGTATTTTCCATGTATACCTATGCCTTTTGTAGTTTCTAAAAAAACGTGTTTGTAATGACTTACCACTTTCTCCTGCAGAACTCGATTGCTTTCTCCCCGCGTTAATACCTCGTGCCTAAACAGTAGACCCCCACCTAATCACCATCTCTTCGTTCGCCTACCCTCGCATTCTAATCCCCCATCACTATCAAATGTTTCCCTGGAGGAACACACGCGATTATATCCTCCAACTCACCGTACATACTATCGACTTCTTCCTCCTTGTGGTTGCTTGGTGGCATGTGTACCTGATCTGCTTTGATCTCTACGAGTAATATTCTATCTGTCGCTTGCTCTATGTTGACTACGCTTCTTCCTACCTCTTTATTTTAAATTACGGTAACCCCTCGTTGGCTCTCGTCCCTGCCGCTGTATATTATTCTATAATCATTACTCCAGTAATCTCCGCCATTCTTCCCTCTATCCTCACATAGACCTAAAACATCTATATTACCTCTTTCCATCTCTCGCTTAATATTTTCTAATTTGCCTCTCCTAAAAACTGTCCTGACGTTCCATGTTCTTATTTCAACGACTTTCGTCTTTTTCTGCGTCTTCCGTTCTGCTGCTGTTATTTTTTGAGGTGGTTTCCCGTTGTCTTCCTCATTAGTGTTTTTAACGTGAAACCAATACTAAATGGCCGCCCCACTGGGGTCAGACGCCATTGCAGTCGCCTCACTGAGGAACAGACGCTGCGTTGACTACCTTTCGTCTGGCTCTTAACCTTCGACCTATCTGGCATGGGTGACTCTACCAGGATCAATTATTATTACTCCCGCCAGCACAGCTCTAGAGGTCATCGGAACGCACAAGCCCTTCCACCACGTCAAGTTTGTAGTCCATGATAGGGTGGAAATATTAAAAAAAAAAGATTTTTTGTCTCCTGATTTCTTGAATATTAAAGTCTTTCTCACTGATGACATTTTCGTATGTATTCTTGTTAGCGTACACCAAGAGTATTCTAGCGCTTCAAAAATCCACGGATACCTCTAGAAGAACCACCATGCCTTTTACTGCTCTTTGGAAGTCCTCTGTCGTCATAACAAGTGTGTACCTGACCTGATCGAGGGGAGTCTAATACGGAAATGACACTTCTAAATGAATACTTGTAGATGAATATAGATATATTTCACCCCTAATTACTGCTGAAGGAATGAATGAAAGATCGATATTTCTCTAAGCTGCATATTGAAACTGGAAGAGGCCATGTTTAGTCTATTGTTGCCTTCCCGTAGCGTGCTGCGAACGGTAGACAACCATTCAAACCATCGAATATCACTCTAGTTAAATAAAATTTGCACTGGCACGACGTTTAGAAATATGTAGCGTACTTTTAAAGGATTTCACTGGACTCACCTTCGTAGTTCAAACTTATATGAATATTCCTCAGTGTCTAACCCATTCTCTCCATTATTCTTCAAATTCAAATCTGGAATGCTTTTGAAATATTTTCTCATTCTCTTCCCTTTAAATTTCAGCTTTTGGATTAATGGTTCTCATGCGTTCTAAGAATAAATTCTGCGACTCTTTGGGTTTTCAGGCCTTAATCCATTCTGTTTATTTCTCTCGATTATTTTTCTCTTGCACTTAAGATATTAATAATGTCATGGAATGACCTGTTAGTGACCCGGCCGGCTCTCGAAGTCGAATGAAAACTTTTAAGTTCGCTGCACGCACGACCTAACACCTGTGCGATTCCCGAAGTATATCAATTTTTAAGCCGGTAAGATTATCCGGACATAATCTTCTAAAAGCTCAGTTACTTTTTCTCGGGGTTGTGTGTCGAGTGAATCATGAGAAACAAATTTGATGCGGCACTTATAAAAAAACTAATTTCTTCTTGCATTCGTCACACGTAATGGGACGATGATCATTTTACGAATTTCATTTCCACACGGCAGGCGGCATTGCCCTCCACTCCGGCCTTTCTTTTTGGTCCCTTTTGAGACAATCCTCTGTTTTTTTTAAACCGGAGAGATTCCCTTTTTTCTCTTATCCTAATCTCGGAAACAATTCCATATGAACATACCTCTTCTAACCTCCTTGTGCTCCTCCCTAACATAGCGGAATATTCGCAGTGAGAACGCATCAACATGGCTGCGTAGGGTCGACGGGGGCATGTTGATGTATATAAGGCCCTGAGGCAAGATCATATTTCAGTAGAGGTTTGGACCGGATTTTTTCATAAGACTCCAAAAAATACCTTGTTAAGTCATGATTACATACCACGGAGATCGAAAAGAAAACAACGGAGTTTTGACTCGAGAACAGAAAGATTTATGATGCCGTGTATTTATCGAAAAGACCCTGGATTACTAAAAGATTTAAGTCAGGAATTTCAAGGAACTTCGGAGAACTAAATGAATGGATTTTGAACTAATGTATTCGACATTTGATTTGTTAACCTTTGTATAAACGGAAGGAGAGAGAGTTAAACTTGAAGGTAGAAATATTATATAATTAATTTTCCGTAATGTCGTTAGGAGTCTATCAGTTAGCAGTTTCTGAGAATTTCTAGGAAATCCTTTATTTGAAAAACAATTTATTCCTTACATAATCTTTCCGTAAAGTACTGTTTTTCGTCCCATTTTTAACTGACCTAAAACCTTTGTTTTCAAAATCGAGTGTCCCTTTTTGAAATTATGATGTGATAACGTTTTGACGGGATGCATGATTATGATGATTGAACGGATAAAATTGAGCATGGAAGCATGAAGCGCTCTTCGGAATTTGAGAAAAAGTGATTTGGCCAAAAGATCACGAGGTTAGAGATTTCGGTCGACAATTTTCATCGTGGTGCATTAGGATGGAAATAAATCAGAGTCTTTACGAGATTTATTATATTTTCATACCATTATTTAATATTATTTTTATTCGACTTATTATTTCAGTGGTCACTGAAACAGGAGGATATACGTAGATTTAAGGATATACGTAAATTCTTCTCGGGTCACCCACCGGGTTATATCGTCCATTTCGGCCGACGTTTCGATGTCCGACTCGGTCATCATCATCAGGGCTTCTGAATACCGTTGCCACTTTTTCTCCCGTATTTATACGCTTTAAAGCCTTTGTACAAAGACATTTGGTATACTGTTTAGTAGTGACTCTCTTTTTTAATGTTTCCCATTTATTTCTTCTACGTCTTATTACTTCAGTTTCAGAGCATCTGTATTTAGCGTAATGCCTTTTAAGCAGCCATAGGATATATCCAGCGCATTTTCTTAGCCCCTTTTCAATTAAGCGCTTTCAAAGCTATCCCTCTGGTGGAGATTCGTTTGTTTCATTGAATCATATTATTGAATCTCTTCCTTTGGCAGTTGCATCCGAATAGTTTGATAGTCTTTGAAGTATATATTTCGCCTTTGGTGTAATCATTCATCGCGTGAATATTTTAAACTAAAAGCGACACCTATTTATCAAAAAGTGAACCCCTCGCATCATTGCGAATCGTTCAAAAGAGTGATTACATGATGTCACCCGTTCTTCCCATCGACCATTGCGCCATTAAAGCGTGTTCCTGCAGGGCATGGCACGACAGTGAAGCGCCAAGGCCGCCGCCGCGCCCTCTAAACAACAAACGAACGAACCTCTTTAATGTGAGTCCAGATGAAGGCAGACGATATTTCCATAGCTCTTTATTTTTAGGCAAACCCAGACATTACTCACACATGGCAAGTTGCGTTAATCCTCTCCGCAGGCGCTGCTGACAGGAATTCATTTCACTTGCTTGAGAATATCACGGAGTTCTGTAGACCCAATTCTTCTTAAAAGTTTCCTTCTACTTTAATGAGCAAACCCAGTCTGGTTTTTTTTAAGAAGAGGTTTTCCTCAGATAAACCTGAATGATTCCCATCCGAAAAGAAATGCTCTCCCAAGGAATAATATCTTTTTCGAGTTACCCATTTACAAATATCCAATCCCTTTCGGATGTAAGTGGACGTAATTTTATTTTCTGATTTCATCCACCATATCGGCTTTTCGTCGAAACGAAAGATTAAGATTTTACTGTAATAAAAATATAAGATAGTTTTTTTACGAACGCTTAAAACGTTATCAATTGCGAAAAAGACCAATCGTAGTCATAAAGCATCCGAAGATGAGTGCCCTGATTTAAATCCCACCAACTTTACGCAGTAGAAAAATAATGCAAGAGCTCTTAGATGAAAAATCATTCAAGTGCTCTAAGATATCATTCATGGCAATAGCTTTAATACGAATAGGTAACTCTCTTATATTTTACTTAAGTCTTGTCAAATTCAGATATTCTTTGTATGGAATACGAGTATAGTTTTTTTCCCAGTTCCACATATTGCTGTATACGTTAGGGATTCATTTAGAAATGTTTACAGGACATTCGCAACTTATAAAAAATACATAAAATCGTTTTGAACCGGAGGTCTTATTCCGTACTTGTGGTAGTAGATAGAGATACTAGTAGATAAGAGGATGTGACCTATGGCAGCGATCATTTCTGTCATCAAATATAGGTGATTAAAAGGGAGGGGGTAAGGCATTTAGGGAAAAGGTAAAGAGTGGAGGGAAACTCGGCGTCAGCGTAACACTACCCTTGACGTAAGGCGCCAAGGAGTATTAACAGTTTTAACGTCCCATACGACAGACGGCGTAATCACTCAAGAGTGCTCTGCTCACCGCAAACACCCCAAGTAGGGATCTGGTTATAACTGAAAAAGATCAGTCTTCTCCAGAATTCGAACACGGGGCCCTATGGGTTCGAAAATTATTTGAATTTTTATGTATAACAACACGCCTTAAAAAAGCCAACACAAGGAAACGAAAACTTGAAAGGAATAAGAAGAAGTATTTGGGAAAGAGAAGTGGATAAGGCTTTATTAGGTCACTCCCCTAATTGGAAAACTTCGACTATTGCGTGTCTCCATCATTTCCTCTCAATTGATATCTCTCATTCGACTTATCGTTCCAATTCAAGACTGACGGCCTGTGTTTCCATTTGTGTGTGTTTTTTTAAGGTTTAATTAATTTCCCGACGCTTTATTTCATCTCTCTTGGACTTCTGCGGTAAATGTGGGATTAGAATCAATGATAACTAAACGAATGAAATGAGTTTCTCGTAATAAAAGTGGAGGACTGCTTTCTATTGTTTCAGGCTCAACTTTGTGAAAGTTGAGTGTTGTGTTGAGTTGTGAGTGAGTGAGAGAAAGGGGAATAAATCGGGTTGTGATCGACGTGAATGAGAAGGAGGAGAGGGATGTTAAGCGTCAGTGATTGGTGGGTTCACCATGGGGGCGGGGGGGTTGGTTTTTCTGTCTTTCAGTGAAGGAAAGGGGTACATCCAAGATTGGGGATTGGTATTCAAACAATAATTCGTTCACCAAATGACCCGTTTTTAAATTCTCTCTAATTTCAAGCTCTTCCCACTTGTCCATCCTCATCCCTTTGTCCATCTGGTGTAAGACTCCTGGGTTGAAATCACTCTCATGGTTGTTTTCCCACAGATGTTTAGCGAACTGCGATTGCTTGAGGTCACAATTTCTAAAACAGCGTTTATGCTCCTCCGCCCATGTTTTTAAAGACCTCCCCGTTTGGCGTATTCTTGCGTTATTGATAAGATGACAGAGATAATCAGTTTCCATTATCACTTAAAATTTGGCGATGGGGAAGATCTGCGCCAAAAAAAAAGTTCTCGACGGCATGATGACGATTTCCCAACCCCCTTACAGTCCCGACTTGGCACCAGCAGGCTATTATTCCTATACCCTTTAAAAGTGAAATCCTTGCTTAAAGAATACCACCAATTGACCCTAAGTTAAGCTGTCAAAAGAAGTTTGTACGCTTACCCTTAAGGACCTTCCAGAACCCGCCAACCAGTGATACTTGGCGGGAAACGCCGCTGGCAAAAGTCCTTAGACGCTCAAAGATGTAATTTGAAGAATTTTGAGGCATGATACGAGCAGTATCTACTGAAATAAATGCATTTTTCCGAAACTTCTCCCGACACATTTTACACTAACCATGTATACGTAGTGTTGGAGGGGGTCGGGATTGGTGCGGTGGCTAACGTACAGGCTTCCCACCAGGCAGAGGGCCCGAGTTCAAATCCTGGAAAAACAAATATATTTTCCGTGGTATCCCGATGCCTACTTGAGGTGCTTTGTGAAGAGCACTTTTGAGTGAGTACGACGTCCGTCGCATGGGACGTTAATCTGAGGACCCCTTGGAGCTTTTCGATAAGAGTAGGCTAATGCAGACGCCGGGTTTCTCTCCACCCTCTCTCCTTTCCGTACCATCCCTAATGGTGCAAATGCCCTCAGCTGTCGGTTGCCTCCCATAAAAGCAGAAACTACTATGTAGTTTAGGAGACAGAAACATTGATAAAGAAAAAAGTTAATTCTCGTTTAATTACATGACGTACAATGCTAATTATCATTAGTGGATGATGATTAGATTTTTAGATAGATGGTACGTAGCCAATCTAGTAGACAAAGAGTTCCTAGTATGTGAACGAGTGTTTTTAATTGCTGGAAAATACACATATTCATTAATTAATAATATTTCTGCATATGTACAGGGTGCTACAGCACGCGATATCGGTGGCTAAAGAAGCTACACCCCCTGCCACACATCTTTTTTGGTGGCTCGCAGGGTATTTATGTAGATGTAGATGAAATAAGCAAAGTATACATTAAATAAAGAAATAAAGATGGGAAAATGTTAGACAATTGTAAATACCTTGATGGAAAATGGTCCATTTTGGAACATATTAGAACACCCAGATATTACGACGAATTTATATATATATGTACACACATACATATATATTTTTTGTGTGTGTATGAATGGACAAGTTATCGCATGTCATCCCATCTCACAGAAAGTCTATAACCATGGGATCGTTAAGTGTATTCACGTTAACCTCCCATTTCGCAGATCCCCAGTTCCATTTATCCCAGTGAATTAAATATTCCACGACCTCCACAGACAGGATTTCCACAACCGTGAGCTCAAGATACTCCCTCCCTCCAATTCCGCTCCGGTCTGCTTCTCCGTAGTCTTCGTCCGAAGGAAGCTGCAGTCGTCGAGAGGGTGATGTCGAGGATTCAAAGGGAGGGAGGGGTGGATCCACTCCCCCGCGCCGTCTCAGCGAATGGGGAGGAAATTGAACGGGAATCCCCTTTCCGGTTGAGTGCTTCACAGCGGTCGTCCTCATCCTACTGAAGTCCTACCTCTTATTACTACGGCGATAAAAACATAATTAATCCCGTTACCAAGGAGATATGGGCCTTATTTCTGGAAGAGGATCAAAGAAGGGTTGCATAATCATTCATTCAGTCCGTGTGTGTGTGTTTATGTGTGTATATATATATATATATATATATATATATATATATATAAATTTTTATTAGGTAGCCTACCGGTTAAGGTAGGTTTTTGGATGGACACAACTATCAAATAAACATTTTGTAACTCCAAACAAAACCCAAACCAGCAATCTCATCTACATCAGGTCCCTCTTCATCTCTGTGTACTTCTTTCTTCACTTCATCCCGTCCAACATCCCTATCCTGTTCCTACCCTTTCCTCGTTTGCCCAACATTCTCCCCTCTATTACCTTCTTCAACATCCCACTGCCGATCAATACGCCTTTCATCCATTTTCTTGCCTCCATAAGATTTCTCTCAACAAACCCCTGTCCTCACCCACCATCGCCAGTACTTCCTCATTTGTTTCCCTTTCGGTCCATTTCACTTTCTCCATTCTTCTCCACACCCACATTTCAAAAGCCTCCAATATACGTCTATCCTCCTGCTTCTGCAACCATGTTTATCCGCCGTACGTAAGGCGGATAAACCCCTTGGCTGACTGAGCAACTAATGCTTGGTCATCAGCGAACCTAACCGATTTTACAAATTCCTCTCCGACTTTCATTCCTACCTCCAGTTCTTCCCATGCCTCTTTAATCATTTCCTCCACATATACGTTGAACATCACCGGTGACAATGGGCAACCCTGCCTTACACCTCTTCCTAACACTGCCCATCCGGACTCTCCGTTCCCCACTCACACCTGAGCAGTCTGAGACATGTACAGTTTGCGGATCAGTCTCCTGTCCCTCCAATCCATTCCTATTTTCTGTATTACATGCATTAATTTTTCCCAATTCACTGTATCAATCGCTTTTTCGAGATCTACGAAACAGGCAAATACGTCCTGATTGAATTCTATATTTCTCTCGATTAGTGATCTCATTACTGCAATGGCATCACGCGTACCTCTTCCCTTCCTAAACCTAAACTGATCATCCCCTAATTAATCATTTGCCTTACTCTCTATCCTTCGGTTGATGAGAATAACTTTACCTGTGTGGGATATCAAACTTATTGTTCTGTAATCCTCACATGATGTAGCCTTTACCTTTTTCGGAATAGGAACTCACACTGATCTCACCAAATCTTCCGGCCAGATTCCTTCCTCATAGACGCTACGAATCAGTCCATACTTCTTTCCCACATTTTTCTTCTCACATTTGTCTTCCCACATTTTCCTAAACATTTCAACAGTTCTGCAGGGATGTTGTCCACCCCCACGGCCTTATTTGTTTTCTTCTCCTTTAATGCCCTTTCTATTTCATCATCGAGTATGCCTGGACCTAAGCTATCTTTGTATATGTCATTTTTTCGAAGATATATATATATATATTAATATTGGTTTTCCAGTAAGAAGTTCTGGTGCCGTAAAAGTCATACAGCTTGGGTGAAGCCGAGAGTGCGCAGAGAGTTCTTTCTAAGGAATGGTACCCTGGTCCTTCGATCAGTTGGACCAATCCAAAAGTCTTTATGTATTCGCATTTTACAGACCGCCACTCGACAGAGGCAATTCTATACTTGAATTAGATCAGCAAATCAAAGGTGTTTTTAATGCCAACACAATAGTCGCGACGTTATAATAGGTGGAGATTCAAATGTCCCATCTAATGATTTGAGCATACATAGTTTTGAAACGAGCGTTAAAGACAAATATATCTGCGAATCGTCATTGAATTATTCTACGTTCAACTCATTGAATCAAATTGTCACTTCACCAACTAGGGGCGACCACTTCTATTGATCTTTACTACTATCCCCGCTACTATCCTTGATCTGTTAGCAACGGATATTCCTGAAAAATCTTAACTATAGAAACTATAAAAGAAATTGGTGACCGCAAGACAGTAAATACTAAATATTCACTTCCCAGGATCCGAAATATGAAGCATAAAAGGAAAATTTAATTGTTTATAGAAGGAGACTTCAATGGCCTAAAGCGGACTTTGCATTTACTAGGTTTAAGAAAGATTGTGATCACCAAAATACTGAGTGTTTGTGGAATCACTTTCTTGAGATGACGTGCCCAGCAGTCAACAAGTTCATTCCAAGGATATTTATAAAATATAGGGAACCTCATTAAATATATTCTTTCAAAGCGTCGTATCTTACGGAATACCCCGACACTTTACCAAATCGATGCCCGTAATTGAAATCTCATGTAATGGAATGGAACGTTGGCTGAAAAATATTAAGCCAATTGAATCCTCAGTGCCCGATGAAATACACGCTCGTATAGTTATGGATCCAGCATCGTAAATTGCGCCGTATCCAGAAATAATATTTAAGAAGTCGCTGGTCAAAAGATCCCCAGAGATTGGAAAACGGCTAACGTAACGCCAATATTTAAAAACGGAGACAAGGCGGAACCAAGCAATAATAGACCTACTTTCCTCACATCCATTTCGTGCAAGATTATGGAATATATAGTTGCTGGTTCGAACGTGAGAAACATCAATAGTTAAAAGTTATGAATGAAAAATCAGCACGGTTTCCGAAAAGGTAGATCCTGCGAGACAAAACTTGCGCTTCTTGTTCATGATATTCTTATTTCGGAAGAGAACAATGTTCCAGTGGACGCAAAGTTTCTAAATTTTAAGAAATCCTCCAACAAAATACCTCATAGTAAACTACTCGCAAAGCTAGAAGCATATGGCATAGATAAAAATATCTGGGATTTGATGAAAGACTTTTTGAATGGTACAAAGAGTTGTAATAAATAGAGTTTGCTCAATTGCTGTAGAAGGTACTTCAGGTGTTCCCCAGGGAAATGTCATCGGACCTCTTTTATTCCTACTTTTTACGTTAACGGCATTGACTCCGTAGTCAGTAGTAAGATACGTTTATTTGCCCACGATGCAAAGTTTTATCGCGATATCCGTGATCCTGAGGACACAGTAGCTTTAACAGGTGACCTTAGTGCCATCCAGCGTCCATGCGACAATTGGCAATTAAACTTTAAAAAGTGGGTAGAAATAATTTTGGGAAAAAGAGCAACACCAATCCGAACGCCTACTGCATCGGTAACACCGAAATGGAAAGTGTAGGCACCATTAAATACCAAAGCGTTACCCTCACTCACGACCTTTCTTGTGTTACACACATTGGAGGAATATGGACTAACAAGAAATAAGAATTTATTAGAAAAGTACTTGGTGAACATGAGGAAAAGGTCAAGGAGAGAAATATTATCTGTCGTTGGTTAGGCCTTATTTAGAATGTGCAGCAAGGATATGTGATCCTCACGAAGTTGGATTAATTGCCGCATTGGAGTAGCGTAGACGAGTTATATTTGTGAAACGTTGTTTTGATAAACTAATTAGCGTACCCTAGTATCATATTAGAGAAGATCTGGTTCACATTGGAGGAGATTGAGACTGGGAATCACTCAATGGAGCGAAGGTTCAATTACGCGGAATAAACCGCTTGCATGAATTGGAATGAGATCTCTTCAGCAGTGATGATGTTGAAAATATATTATTACCCCAATTATACTACGGTGGGATAGATCATGTCAATATAATAATAGAAGAGATTTAATTGTAGAACAGATACACTGTTAGAAGAGAAAAACACTTTATTTTTGTCAGGTTTAATTATTAGTACTGACAGGGAAAGGCCATTAATAGAGGAAAGCGCAGATGTGAAAAATGTAAACCATATGCTAATGGTCGATATAAACATATAAACTACGTATGAATCCGCAGCCAAGGTGATATAGGGAGGAAGAAGAGACCGGGTCGGGCGGTCGGCCTGATTATCTGTCGTGGAGATGCACCACCAGGTCACACTATGTGACCTTTCTTGAATTTACCTTTCATACAATTTTGTTGCGCAAGGTAAGCCAAATACAAGGCTACGCTCCTTTGTTGGTGAGTGAGGAATTAACATGAGTTCTACCTGCTCTATTCATTTCCCTCTTAATCTAATATTTAGCTTAGCCTTTTTCTTTCTGGAAAATCGCATAACCTTTGTTTTATTAATATTGATTCTCATCCCATATCTATCGCACTGAACCTCCAATTCACTCAGCAATGCTTGCAACCCCTTGGCTGACTGCGCAACTAATGCTTGGTCATCAGCAAACCTAACTGATTTTACGAATTCCTCCACATATACGTTGAAAAGCACCGGTGATAATGGGAAACCCTGCCTTACACTTCTTCCTAGCACTGAAAGGAAAAGAAATATTATGCCATGTAAAAGTGGGAAAATTAATCTATTATTTTAATGCAGATCCTTCCAAATGGGTTAGAGAATTACATGTTAAATGTGAATGCCCTTCTACCTTCCTAACTGGCTTTTCCTATCCCTTTGGCTATCCTTTGTTCAGATTATGTGGAACGGTAAGGTTGAGTGTATGTATGCAAGCATTTGAAAGAATTCGGTGGGTTTCGGTCTCCCGGAATGTCAATGAAATTACAATCTCAAAGCAGTCCTGGAACTTAGGCAAAAACAAAAGCAATGAGCAACGCGTATAGAATATCTATAAGGATGTGGCAATTGCTGGGTGTGTCCTTTCTCACCTCTCACGTCGTTAACGTGAGAACATATCACGTGAGAATATATCACGTCGTTAAAGTCGTTCTGTGCATGCTACACCTTGGCAGTCGGCCTGAGTTCTGTAAGATTATGCAAGAGCGGAATTCTCGGCTATTTCCGAGGAAAACCACTTTTGGGAGACCGGAACCTTGACAGGGTTGATGGTGGCAAGGCACGCCATGTCATAATTAACCATGAGTGTTCTTGAAATAGTTGTATTTACAGATCATATGTTAATTCCTTACTTGCCAACAAAGGCGTGTAGCTTTGTATTTGACTTACCTTGCGCAATAAATTGTATTTAAGGTAAATTAAAGAAAGGTCACAGTAATGTGACCTGGTGGTGCATCTCCACGACACATAATCAGGCCGACCGCCCGACCCGGTCTCTTCTACCTCCCTATATCACCTTGGCTGCGGATTCATACGTAGTTTGGAACATTTAAGTTGAACAGCACCGGTGTCAATGGGCAACCCTGCCTTACACCTCTTCCTAGCAAGGCCCATCCCGACTCTCCGTTCTCCACTTGCACCTGAGCAGTCTGAGACATGTTCAGGTGTCGGAAAAGTACAGCCATTCGGAGAAAATGAATACACAAAGTTATCATCAATGGGTTTTCTCAGGTGCATGTGAATGTGTTTTATATTCCCGGCTGAAGCCAAACTGAACACGATCGTAACGGGTCTATTTCCATCCTGGAGCTATAGAGTTCCTCTCTGGTTTTCATACTGTGTTTATTTTGAAAAAAACTTAAGCCTCATCCTTATTAAGCCTACAGACATAAATTATCTACGTTTAATAATAAGCCTATTGAATCCCCCGGGCTCGATGTAATACCCGCTCTTATATTTAAGTATCTAGCTTCAGAAATTGCGCCGTATCTCCAATAATATTTAAGAAATCGCTGGTAGATCACAAGGCTTCGAGAAATTGGGAAAAGGCAGACGTAATATCAATATTTAAAAACGGAGACAAGGAAGAACCAAGCAATAATAGACCTATTTCCCTCACATCTATTTCGTGTAAGGTTGTGGAATATATAGTTGCTGGTTGGATCGTGATAGACATCGATAATCGAGAGTTATTAATGAGAAATCAGCTCGTTTTCCGAAAAGGTAGATCCTGCGAGACACAGCTTGCGCTTCTTGTTCATGATATACTTATTTCGGGAGAGAACAACGTTCTAGTGGACGCGGTTTTGTTATATCTTAAGGAAGCCTTCGACAAAGTACCTCATAATGAACTACTCGCAAATTTAGAAGCATATGGCATAGATGAAAAATCTGGGTTGGATGAAAGATATTTGAAAGGTCGGGCAGTAAGAGTAATCATAGATGGAGTTAGCTGAAATGCAGGGAAGTGTTATCGGACCTCTTCTATTCCTACTTCACGTTAACGATAGTCACTCCATAGTCACTAGTAAGATACGTTTCTTTGCCGAAGATTCAGTGGTTTGCCGTGATATCCGTTATTCTGAGGACACAGCAGCTTTTTTAGGTGACCATAATGCTATACAACGCTGGTGCGACAATTGGCAATTAGAATTAAACTTTAAGAAGTCTTAGTCATAAATTTTGGAAAATGAGAAATTCCCTTCTGAACGCATTATTGATCTGGAACACCGAAATGGAATGTGTAGACTCGATTAAATAACAAGGCGTTATCCTAACTCACGATCTCCTGGGTGAAACACATGCGGGGAATATGTGGACAACCTAACAAAAAATTAGGATTTATTAGAATATTAACGAGTAACCTTGATGAAAAAGTCAAAGACAAATGTTATCTTTTACTGGTTAGGCCTCATTTAGAATATGCCTCAAGTATTATATGGGGTCATCCTCACGAAGTTGGATTATTTGGCTAATTGGATCCCGTGTAGCGTATAGAAGCTAGAATTGTAAAACGTTGTTATGATAAAATTAGAAGCGTATCCAAAATATTAGAGCGGTTAAGCTGGGAATCACTTAAAGGAGCGAAGGTTAAATTACAGATAGAAGATCTCTTGTACATGAATTGGAAGGGCGTCTCTTTAGCAGTGATGTTCAAAATATGTTAGTACCCTTATAGTACTACGGTGGGAGGGATCATGTTAATTAAATTAGAGAAATTAAGTGAGGAACAGATAGATTTGAGATGCCATTTTTTCCACGAACGATAGGGGATCATAATGAAATTTTCCGATCGCGGTAGGGGTCATGTTTGAGTAAAACGATTATGGTGTGTATTCACCTCCTGCCATACACTCTAGCGGCTGCTTGTAGGGTATTTTAATAAATAAATAATGGGTACCGACGAAAAAGTTTTTGAAAGGCGCTATTTATCTTTAGTGAGACCTCACATTGAGTATGTGGCGAGCGTTTGGGATCCATTTAAAAGATTAGTTACAGAATTGAATAGGTTACAGAGAAAGGCCCCTAGTTTGTGAAAAACTCGTGCCAAAGAGCACAGGGCGTCACACATTTAATACAGAATCTGGGGTGGGAACCTTAAAATATGCGAAGACTCGGGGCTAGATTAAACATATTACTCGTACAAAGATATAAAGCACGTGGTTCACCATCCGACACTGGAGATGCAATTAAGCTCCCTAATTACATTCTAAGGGCCGACAATTGTTTAAAAGTTAAAGAGTTAGACTGCCGAGCTGATGGTCCAAGTGTTCTTTTTTTCCCGCGCACTATTCGCGATAACAATAAAAGGGGGAACACCTAAGGAAACCATAGGTACACGCTGTCGAAAATAATGGGATTTACTAAAGTAAATAAGTAAATTCCAACAGAATACTCTCGTAACGCTATGCGCCCTTGTGACAGATGGGGTGTATATGAATAATATGTATTGTCCATTGTATTTGTGAATCGTCCGTCCGGAGTAGAATGCTAGCCGGTAATAAGTGTCTGTTCCCGCCCTCTATTAGCGTATTTTTTGTCCTCTATTGTGTAGGAATAAGAGGGAACTGCTAACCATGTAATACTAGTAATATATGTAGGCATGTTTGCATGATTGGCGTTCGGTCGCCCCCTTTCCACGCGGTTGCCAGTGGATCGCGGGGTGCCAGGTGCGTGAGGAAATAGAGGGAATGTATGTAGAAGGGCTGGTGACTTACCGCCCCCTGCCACACCTCCTTGCGACGGTTTTGCGGGGTGTTTTGTGTATGGAGATGGAAATGTTATCTATAGTTGGTTAGGCCTCGTTTATAGAATATGCCGCTGGTACTACACGGGATCTTCACGAATTTTCATTAATTCCCGAATTGGATTGCGTGAAATGTAGAGGAGCTAGATATGTGAATCGTTGTTGTGATAAAGTTAATAGCATATCCAACATATTAGAGGACCTAATCTGGGAATCACTCACTAGCCATTAATGTGGTAATATTACAATAATTCCATTGTGATACGGTAGAAGAGATGATGTAAATAAGATTAGAAAGATCAAGTGGAAAACTTAAAGACTTAAGAGAGATCATTTTTCATATGAAGGATAAGATGGATGAGAATAACTGCAAACGACCGCACTAAGGAGACAAAATTATATTTTTAATTCAAAGTATCCCGGTCTGGTGTCATTACTTTGTCTATCCGTATGTATTACTGTTCAATTTGTGACTAGCGGCTAATCTTTTAAGGTATTTTGATCTTGGGTATCGTTTTGTATAAATATCGTAAGTATTTCACATTACCTTTACTATTTCAAATATTTTGCATTTCCACAATTAATTAGCATTTAACTTATATTGTATTCTTGGCGTAAAATTACCACCTGCCACACACCCTAGTAATAATTTGCAGCGTATCGTATAATTGTATATGCTTTGTAAGGCCAGTTTCGTCTATTTTTTACACCTACAACACATGTTTGTAAGGATTTTTAATTCATGAACCTTCATTCACATAGATCAAGTAGATATTAGCGTTTTAATTTATATTAAGTATAGCATATTTTTTATGATAAATTTTTACAAAAATAGGTTTTTTTTCACGAAAGAGTGTGTTGTTCAAGGTGATTTTTGATTGAAATAAATTAAGGATTTGTACTCAAAACAATGAAACTAATTATTTATTAGTTCGTTTCTTCTGGTTTCAGTAGCACAAAAATGCGTAAAGTGAAATGGAATAAAATTTTAAAAACTAGTTTGACAAATACAAAAATGTTTCAAAGTGGTTGTACGACCGGATATTTTAAAAATAAATTTTCAAAATACGCTCTCAGTTTTTTATTAGAGAGATCAATAAAACTTCATGAAGATGACAATCAGGCTATGGCTTCAAAGAACATGAAGAATAATACAACCGGATGTTTGTTACGTTTTGTGAATTCGAGCGTCATATGACAGGAAGAGTAAACTCGGGATTCCAAAGACCTCGTATGTTTTTGTCGTGGCAATTTCGTCATCTTGTCTTTGGTCCCCTTGCCTATATTGCGCGAGAATCACCCTTGGCTTAGCATCCTAAATAAACAAGTTTGCTCCCGCCAAACCATCAACAAGCCAGCGTCGAAGTATCCGCTGGGAAATGAAGAATCAGGCAAAAAAACAGCGAACAGTTGATTTGCGACTGTTTGCTGCTCACTCGTAAATCTTGCAAAGACCATTAAAAGAGATGGAAATAGCAATGACTGGGAATACTTTTTTATGCATGACTGGACCTCTGCTGATTAATCTCCATTCTTGGATCGGTAGACAAACCTCGAAAATTAATCAAATTAACGGGCGCCATGCTTTTAGAGTGATTACATTCGGGAGTTATTCAATAAATGATATAGTAATAATGTTTTTTGCTCATTAAATGAATAATAATGGGCCACGCTAAAAAAACACTAATTTTTCATTAGTTTGTAAATTATTATCAATTACGTAATTGCAATTAATGATTTCCTTTAGCATAAATGCTTAATGTTCTTA
This sequence comes from Hetaerina titia, assembly GCA_037158775.1. Taxonomy (NCBI): domain Eukaryota; kingdom Metazoa; phylum Arthropoda; class Insecta; order Odonata; family Calopterygidae; genus Hetaerina; species Hetaerina titia. The sequence continues at coordinate 9,570,454 of CM073769.1, read as the reverse complement.
CTAGTTGATATTAGCGAGCGGTCGGATGAACTCGACTCAATTATATGAGGTCGACTTTTTTCCAATCCAATCTATAGCCCCTCGCCGCCGATGTTTCAGCGAAAAGAATGCATTACCTTAAGCTTCATATCCACTACGCAATTGATTCAGAGGTGATAAATTAATTTCTTAAATATATATATATATATATAATATATATATATAATATATATATATAGATAAATTAATTTCTTAAATATATATATATATATAAGAAATTAATTTATACACATATATATATTTTTATATCGAAGATGTGGAAGTACTCACGAGAGCAATATAACATTTAGACGACACAATAGAACACACAATAAAATAGATGGCACCTAAAAGAACACACACACACATTGTAGATTGTTTAAGCTTTCGGCCTGCTCCGAGACCTTCTTCAATACCTCAGTACCTCTTCCCTTCCTAAACCCAAACTGATCATCCCCCTAAGTAATCATTTGCCTTACTCTCTATCCTTTTGTTGATGATCCTGAGAATATTTTTAGTTGCGTGAGATATCAAACTTATCGTTCTGTAGTACTCACATGACGTAGCCTTTGCCTTTTTTGAAATAGGAACTAACACTGATTTCACAAAATCTTCCGGCCAGATTCGTTCCTCATAGGTACTACGAATCAGTCCATATAGAGTCACCTTCCCACATTGATGATGTTATGCTATAACGAAACCTGGGTTGTAAAAATTAAAAAGTTAATGTGGAAAAGTAAAGTGGTTTGATTATTAAACGTCAGTATGAAGATTTTCCGCCAAGTTACGCCAGAAACTGTTTTATTTACTAAGCTATCTTCTTTAAGCCGGTCGCGGTGGTCTAGCGGGTAGAGCGTTGGACTGCTGACCAGAGGGTCCCGGGTTCGATTCCCGGGCAAGGCACTTTGGGCACCTGCAGCTCCACCCAAGCTAGTTGATTTTTCGGGTACCAGATCTTCCTGGGAAACCATAACCGGCACAGGGAAAGGAACTGGCCCCCCTACCCTGATGTGTGAATATTCACACGCCGTCGGGCTTGGTACATGGGTGAGCTCTTCCTACTAAACCGACCTTCGGGTTGATTACTGTGTTTATGGCTTCTTTTACGTCACGTCCATTTTCTATGTCTAACCTTGTTGGCCTTAGTCCTTTGCCATACAATGTTTCTCTATATTCCTTCCATCTACTTGGATATTTTCTGTGTCAACAATTATCTTACCCCGCTTATCTTTGACTGTTAGCACAGATCTTGCCTTCTTACTTCCCGATAGGTATTTAACCTTGCTGTATAGCGCACGAATTTCACCCTTCCTCTGTAAACTTCCTTTTCCTTGTTCTAAACATATAGCCCGTATCCTACATTCGAAGCTGCATCATTAAATGCATTGCATTCAAGTAAATTAGTATCAATACTTATTTCAGCGAAGAAGAATATTTATCCGGAGTTGTTGGTCCAGTCGTGTAGTGTGTAATGTATTCATGTTTGGATTAGACGGGATGTTGTTTTCATTCTACCGAGATGAACGATATAACAACCCTCCGTTACGTTGAGTTACAGGGAAGGAAACGCCTTCTACCTTAAGGCGGTGAGAAACAAGAATCATGTGATGATGAGGGATGTTTTATGACCTTAATGGCTCATAAATTCCGTGATGGGACACTTGGGGTGATGATTGAGGCTTACTCTGGGGAACTCGTGGCGTGAATCCAACGCTCCGAAGTTATATGATCCCATTGCTGCCCAACTCTACGTACCAACATGATCAACGATAAATAAAGCTAATCATTCGATGGAATCTTCGTTTAATAATCACTAAAGCTGAATATACAGATTTAATCGAATGTAAACGGAAGTTCCTAGTCCCTTTGGCGATTACAATTGACGTTAATTTCCCTTTTTATACGAATTGCGAAAGAATCAATTGTAATACTATCCCAAAACAAAGTTACTCGCATTTTTTTGCAATGCATAAAGCTGGGTCATCAAGGCTTCGAAAATATAGTAAACGCCTGGGGTCAAAGGTCAGAGGAGATGGATCCAATCACTAAGATCTGTGTTTCTGGGTGCTAAGTCTCCCTCCCTATAATCTTTTGCACGTAAATTTGAAATCACCTCTTGGAACAAATGCATTAGTACTCGTATAACGATGTTTTAATTCATCCCCCACGATTTTAATTTCTACTTAGTATGCATTTACTTCCCATATTCCTTAAATAAATATCTTTTCCAGGTTTTACGATAAGGTTTGTTTAGATTACGATTACCATGGATATATGTATTCTCGTTTTCGTATCTCAGATCAACGCAATTTAAGCTGGTGACGGGGAATATTGCGTGTAGAAAAATTCGAATTTTAATTCATTTTAACATGTAAATCGCAGTAAATGTGGAGGTGTTTTATTGGCGTCATTGCATGCTTGCTTGTGCTGTTGTGCGACATAGTAGGAGCATGAGCGCGAAGCCTTACATTGAGAAAGAAAGTTCGAGTCAAGGCGATTGCCTATATTACGTTTGCAGATAAACGAGGGAGAGTAAGCAAGACGGCCAAAGGGTTACAGTAATTGCAATGTGTTTTACGATACCAATACAGGAATGTGACACTCGTTGAAAAATGTACTTCGCATGGAGTAAGAAGAATAAATTGTCAATTGAACATCACAGTAGTGCAGGTGAAATGGAGAGAATGGAGGAGATAATTACATGGTTCCACGTAAATTTGAATGCAAATAGACATCAATTGCTACGAAATTAGGAGTAATATAGTTTTGTAGAAAACAAAATTAATAAAAATAAATTAATTTTCGATAATTGCGCCAAGTAATGGCTTAAACGCTGGATTAAGTGTAAAACTAGACGCGGAGTGCTAGATTAATTTTTTTCAAATATGTTCTTATCATAAAAATAAATGAGTGAATAAGGTTACCGTGTGTCGTAGACTTTGAATATAAAACAAGTGCTTTGCGGCAACGAGGGAATTATTATGGCGCTAAATTAGGTTAGTTGATTGGACCACCGGACTACGATAATTAAGAATTGGTCCTCGTCACATACGCATTCAACTACTCGCTTTTCCCTCACGCAATCAAAACAAAAGAAGGCTGAAGCTAATGTAAATATAGTCTAAGACGCAAGTCTCAGTGAAATACTCGAATTGTGACATTAAGTATATGGATCATTATCGTCAGAAGATGATGACGTATAATTGTAGATACTATGCGTATATGTGGACCATTGTTTTTATAATAGCTGTCGTATATACAAATTCATGAATTAATTGATAATCTTTGAATGTAATTCTGGCGCGGGCGCATTTCCTGCGACATTCATTCTCGTTGACTAAATAGGTATTCTGTAGATTAGATAAAGATGGAAAAATGTATATAAACATAAAAAATAGAGATAGATAGTGGATCATTTTGGAACGCGTTAGAACTCCCAGATATTACGAGCATATGAATAATGAAATGGCTCATATCAAACAAGGAGGGTACATCATACGATAACGATTATTATCTAAACATGTCTAACTGCCTCGTATGCAGTCATTCTGTATGCAGTTAATAATTTCTGTTCAAGTATAATGACAATTTGAGTCTACTTTGGGAAATAAAAGCACTGTCTTCGAGTTTCTTAACCGTCTTTACTAAATAATTTTCGGTAGTTGAGAGGAAATCAATAATTATTCCAAAATGTGATGGGAGTACAATATGTACAGAACATTATAGCTTTATAATGAAATTCAAAGTGAGTACAAAAAATATGCTTTTCATGCCAGTAAAAGGAATGAGAAGTAGTTTTCATTGTTACTTTGATTTTTTTTAAAGTTTCTCCAAGCTATTATTAGTTCTCTTCGTCTCCGTTTTGGCGATTGGACCGGAACAGTTCCTCCAGCATTCAAATTATTCATTGATTCATTTAACGTTTCCTCCAGTTGTTTCCATGGCAACGATATCAACTTATTTTTAAAAAGTTCGAGGCAGACAAGATTAAAGTTGATCTTTTACAGGTGCGTAATTTTCTCACCGCCTATGTGATGGGTGAAACCTAAAATGATTTATAGCCATCAGTGATGTTCAGATTACGACGTTTCAAAAGAGAAATTATGACTTTGTTTTTCAACATAATTTTTTATTTCATATAATGCGTCTTAGGTTAGAACACCGAGCTAGCTTTAAAAATAACATCTCCTCGTCCCTCTTCGCCAAACACCTGAGAGAATGTGGCCACAGCAGCGATTTGACACCCGAAATTCTGCACTTCGAGAAGAAAGGCCACCGTCTCGATGCGCTGGAGCAATTAGAAATCCTTCAGCACACGAATTACGGGGAAGATGTTTTGACCTAAGATTTCCTTTACCCTCCACGTTCCCCGTCATTGTTTTTTCCCTCATCCCCTGCCAACTAACTGAAACCAACTAAAACCTTTTCAACAATGTAGCGACTCCTCCCAGCCCGATACTGAGTCACCTGACTAGTTACTAAGTGCCATTCTCCCTCTTCACAATAATCATTCCCCTAATCCTCTGCCAACTAATGCGATGCCAGGTGGGCTTTTGGCAATATTGTACTGACCCCCCTCCTCCCAGCCTGCTTATGTGTCTATCTTACCAATCCTCCTTCTCCGCCTCAAACCATTGATTTTTAGCCCCCCCTCGTCCTACCTCAACTAATCCTTTCTTTCCTACCTTCTCTTCCCCTTCGCCCAAAGATATGTATACATAAATACTGTGCTTGACTTGCATTTCTTGACTTAACTAGTACGGCGCGGAAATGTGGTCACTGAAGCAGAAGGATAGACGTAGATTGGAGGCTTTTGAAATGTGTGTGTGGAGAAGAATGGAGAAGGTGAAATGGACGGAAAGGAAAACAAATGAGGAAGTACTGGAGTTGGTGGGAGAGGAGAGGGGTTTGTTGAGAGAAATCCTATGGAGGCAGGAAAAATGGATGAAAGGCGTATTGAGCGGTAGTGGAATGTTGAAGAGGGTAATAGAGGGGAGAATGTTAGGCAAACGAGAAGAGGGCAGGAACAAGATAGGGATGTTGGACGGGGTGAAGGGAGAAAGGAAGTCCACAGAGATGAAGAGAGACCTGATGCAGAGTTTGTTGTTGGGTTGTGTTTTTTTAGGAGTCACAAAATATTTATTTGGTAAAATGTGTCGGTCAAAATCGGAAAATATTCGAAATTGATAAAAAGTTTATTATAGCGCGGTATTTCAAGGTTTTGTCTTTTTGGAAAAGAATTATAAATGTAAGAATATGCTGTCTGTGTCCATCTAAACACTCTGACTCACGAGTATCCATTGTGAAAAAATAGCTAAATGGAAATTCATTGGTGCTTAAAACACGGTGCGAATGAATTCCAGAATAGGTGATCCTTTTTAGGCGGTGGTGCGGATCAGGGATCGGATCCCCTCCCTCCTGTGTTTATTGCTTCTCTGATTTTTACGCCTGCCCCCCCTCCTCCTCCTCCCCCGCCCCTCCACTAACCACGTCCTATTACCCCATAGAAAGAAATACGCATATAGTTCATGGTTGTGCACCCTTGCTCCACCATTTCCCTCCCATCTCTCCCTCGCATGCCCTACTCTCCATCATCTCTTTTCCGTCTGCTTGTTAGAATATCCATGTCTGTTTGTGCCTGTGTTTGGTTCATGAATGCAGTCCCCCGGTCGATGCTTCGGCAACGCCCCCCCTCCTCCCAGACCCCACCCAACCGTGCCAGGGGAGAGAGCGAGCACGCCCGAATACAAGTGGACCCATCGCCGACGACCTGGTCCAGAAAGAACGTCCTTTTTACGCATCCTCTCCCTCCCTCGTTTTGAATGCGACTACCGCGTCCGACAAAACCCTCCCCATCACCCTGGAAACGCGTCGTCGGGTCTAAAAAGAAGTATCTGGCGGGTAAGTGATGGACGGAGTAAAAAACGAGGGTTTGGAAAAAAATAAAGTAATAAAAAATCAGCAGATAAAACATTTGCCAGTAGTCTTCTTCTCCTTCGAGGAACGGCAGTCCGGAATGTCGTGGAGTTTGCGGATTTTCCACTCCTCGCGGGGCGCTTCTCTCTGGGGGTTGTTTTTTGATTGGAGAGTGCAAAAACGAATCGGAATGTTCGAACTGCGAATGCACGAAATAGTGATTCTTTTATGGGAGAGACGTCTGAGGTGTCACCTAAACACATTTCCCACCTTTATGGTAACCTTGTAAAACGTGATTCGACAAGAAAATCTATGCTCTGGATGGAGTGAAAAGTTGGACGAATGCTAAAGGTGAAAGCCTTCTTCACCTGAGCGATGCCCTCTCATTTTGCTCCAAATGGCCTCCAGGCACGAATTCACGCGTATCTTAATTGCATTCTAACGAAACTTTCATCCCCTTCCTGCACAAACGACCGGTTAAACTTCCTTCGTGAGGATCCGGTCCCCGCGTGAACGATTAATCTACACGTATGTGCGTGTTCTTTTAGCTTGAGGCCTCCCAAAGCCTCTCAATATATATTGTGTCGGACGATGTGAAAATATATATGTAATTATAATCAATGTGTACTTTGGTGGAAATGTATATTTGGTATTTTCTTTCCACATGATTTTGCTTTCGCCCGAAATAATATGCTTCTCATAAATTTAATTCGCAATCTGTTGGCTCGGAATACATTCCATCGTGGAGAAAATTGATATTCAGAAAAATAAATCAATTAGATCCGCCGATTCCGAAATTATGTTTTGATTTCATCGTAAGAGATTTTTAATTTCGAACCCGTCAAATACACATTCGTTACATCGTAAGAGATGTACAGTTGAAATGATGGAGAACAATGCTCACGTAGTTCTATATTATTTTTAAAATGCAATGATATGGAAAAACGTTTTATTACCCCCTTCGTACCCTACGGCGGGCGATATCATGTCAGTAAAATTAGAGAGATTGAGCGGGAGAACAGGTAGAAGGGACAAATTAAGCTCCTCAGGGCCTCTTTTTAGACTGACCCTATTAAATTAAAGGGGTTTACGGCCTAAGGAAATAGTATTTAATATAGTCAGTCGGAGCTCATATAGATCTAAGATGTTATTTTTTCCACGAACGATAAGGAATCAGAATAACGTACCCCGGCCGCGGTAGGGGTAAAAAATATTCGGGTTAATATTAATCTGGTGTGTATTCACCCCATGCCACACACCCTAGCGCTGGTGTACAGGTAATTAAAAAAATACAGAATGTATGCTCCGGATGATTTAATTATTTCGGATTAGAACGATTAGAGTTTATTTTTTGTGTGCAAACTTTGGCGTTCAACTCATCGGGCAGTAGTAGGCATATTTTACAATTTTGTTGTGAGAAAACAGTTTTTGTTGGTTATATAGTTACGTTTTAGATCTACATCTGCATGAAATCTCATAAGTCTCCGTAAGGGCATGTGGTGGGAGATGTTTAGGCACTTTTGTTAACACAATTGCGCAGAAATATTAGTTTCTACATGTATTTCAGCACTTTTTCGGTCAGATACAAACATATTCGTGAGCATACATGCATGTTTACATCATGCAATTAAGTGCTGCACATTTTTGACTAATTCATTAAATGTTTGTCCACGAGTTACTTGATTTTTTCTATTTCTGGTACGATGTCTGATCTCACTTGTTTAATCCCGGTGATCTAATATACAATTATAATTTTGGAGGGCATAATAATTCCCTCGGTGTTGACACTCCTCTGTACCTGTAAATACCCATCAGGCTTGCTCACTTCTCGTAGAAGCGTTTGCTGAACGAACCTCTTTGAAAAGATTGTGAACTTATTTCTTGATGAAACCTATCTCAAATAGATCCCAGACACCTGCCGCATATTCAAAATTCGGTCCAACTAAAGCCAACTTATCACCTTAATTACATTTTCCTACAACCCAGCTGCCGGAATCTAGCTTCTTTAAGTATAACCTGAGCATTCTTATAATGTTTTCTCCCCTCCCTATTAAAGGTTTCACATCAGTGTAATAACCCAAGTAATCTACTAATCCTTTTTTTACTAATTCAATCTCTTCCATATATATGTATGCCTTGTTTGCTTTTCCTTTTATTCCAAAACTTCAGAGAAGTTCGTTTTCTGACAATTCATTCTGATTGTATTAAATAAATAATAATTTCCGGAAGGCCTTCTTTCTATTCTCGTGTCATTTTGCGAAGTGCGAGTGTGTTTAATTGAATAGTTTTTGTGATCCTACTCAACTCCGACCTTTGTTTGAAGTCCTGTCCGTGACTGTTAGGCTACCGATGATAAAGAATTAAACCGTATCTCATCAACGAAAAGAATTCGCTTTTACTTAGCTTAAAAGGTGGACTTTGGCCTGGTTGATCATGAGATCAGAAAAAAGAAAACTCGAAAGAAAATGTACAAATTAGAATGATCATATCTGATAAGATATTCTTTTTCATTTATGACACAACCAGTACAACCTTGAATATCGGGAAAAACTATGAATTTTCGACAGTGGAATTGCTTGAAAACCCACAGGTTTACCTCCAGCAGTCATGTTCTTCCATCGCAAGATAAACTGCCGGTATTTGAGTCGAGCCAACGAGGCGATCGTATTTCAAACAGGGTCAAGAGGATATGAGTTAGGCGCTCAAAAAACACGCGCGGGTTTTTCTCTGCTTGCTCATTGGTACGGATGGCATTCCCGGGAGAGGAGATTTATTAATCGATATTTCGAGGCGCGGTGGGCAAAGACCGGCTCAGCGGTAATCGCAAAAGAGAGATATATTGACTCTGGAACGGACGCTCGTTCCCTTACTGCGACCTACTCCATCTCGGTCACTTTGCGAATTCTTCGTAACGAATGTGTTTCATCCCTCGAACACTCACCAAATAAGAATACCGAAACAGCCAGTGCAGACAGAACCTGCATTGAATGGGTGCATACATCTGCCACTCAGAACTCATATCCTGTCTTTGGAACAGAATAAAAAAATAAGAAAAAAACATTAAAATCATTTTTAAAATTCAACTATGTTCTGCGGAAACATTTATTTCGATAAATGATTTTGTAAATTGTTTGAAAAATGAACATTGCACAAAAGTAATTTCGTTAATTTAACATGTGTTAAAAAACTTTGATCTTAATCTCAATCAATGACTTCATAAATTATTCCGAAGTAAATGGTTTTCAATAGAGAGAGGACTAAACGTCATCTATTTGTTTCTTTTGGAAAATTGAAAATGATACCAGCAAATAAGTTCTCTGTGAGACTATGGTTTAAGCTCCTAGACGACATTAAGGAATGCCTTGGATGCTACTTATATCAATGTACTCACTAGGAAGAATGACGGCGTGGTAGTTTAGTGGATGGATAGTGGCGCCTACCAAGCTGTCCTCTGTTCCAAATCCTAGAATGAAAGCGTTTGGAAGGCTATATTTAAATATTCAGTGGGAACTACTCGATTTAGTCGTCACATTCCAATACATTATATTCGGGGCTACTTATGAACTGTAATTGGGAATTGTTTGAGAGGTACACTCTATGGTCTCGTGTTGTCAAACTCCAAAAGTCCTCCTTCACCCCTGGATTGGCACCCTGTCACTGGACCTCTTTGGCTGCTCCAATTCATCTACCCCGTCTCACTGGAAAGGTTATTATAAAACTGCGCCATAATTTCAAAAAACCATCGTGCCAATGCCCATTTTCATTTCCCTAGAGTGATATATAATGGTTTGATGGGTGACCTACAGCTTGCAGTACGATACCAGAACGCAACAATTGAGTGCAAACATGGCCGATCCACTTTCAACATTCACCACAGAGAATCTTTCATTCGTTCATTCAGCATTAATTGGGTGTGAAATACTTCTAAATTAATCGACAGACATGAGCTCAGAATAGGTGATTTGCCTATTTCACTTAAGCATATGAATTCTGGACTAGAAGTTCTTAATAGGAGCGTCGCTTCCATATAAGACTCCCCTCGACAAGGTCCATCACACACCGCGTGGTGACCACAGAGGCCTTTTCGTAAAAAGAGAACAGTTTAAGCCATTATGCCTCTTCTGGAGGTGTCCGTCTACTTTCTAGGCGCTAAAACACTACTGTCGAATGCCGAAATGATTCCGTATGGAAAATTGTATGAGTGAGAGAACCTTTAGTATTAAAGAAATTACGAGATAAACGATATTTAAATGTTTTGAAGATTTGATGTTATTCACCGTCGTATCATATCTCTATCCAAAACTCAATACCCAATACTCCCTGGTGAAGGATGTTGCAATCTAAAGGCAATGCACAATACCCAATGAATATTAAATGCCATTCCTGATACATGCCTTGTGTGTTGATTGAGAGTGGAGGACAACTGAATTTTCGCTTGGGAATCAATCGCGCACGGTTTCGATCATGGACTATTATCTCAAAAACCGAAGAAATGATTCCATCTAAAAAATAAATGTTACACGTATCGGGGTAACGTTTACGTGACGGGGATGTGTTGGTGCAGTGAATAGAGCGTCGGACTACTTTTCGATTCCCGGACAAGTCTCTCTGGGCGCCATCGCTTTCTCTGATGCCAGATCTCCATTGAAAAGCACAGGCGGCTCAGGGAGTATTACCCTGATAATGTGTGAACTTAACACAATGCCGTGGAGGGCTTAGTACTGGGTGAACTCTGCCGTCGCCAATCAAACCGACCGCCGTGTTGAGATTGCTGTGGTTTATAAAAACACATTGAGCTCTGGAGTTATCGTTCATCACTTAGTTACACTATTATTATATTTTAACTATTTCCACCTCTAAAGCACCTCGATATCATATCTTCAGTTCTTAATACAGGGTGCGGAAACATAACTTCCTTTTTTCAAACGCAAAACGCTTTCAGAAAATGAAGTTATGGTGCCGCACCACCTATATATGCAAGGAAAAATAGTAGTTAGTAGAAGAGCAGAGTACTTCCAAAAGGAATGATTAAAAATAGCGGTGCGTCAATGACATTAATTAGTTTGCATACGAGGAAGGTTTTATCTGAATATTTACTATTTTTCGGTTAATCGAGTCGTTCTGGAAAATGACGGAGATAGCTTAAAAAGAGAGAGAGAGGAATGATGTCGTCATCATCTGGTCATTTGTCGAGCCTTGGTTGCTGAAGTGGGAGGAAAACTTAAAAGAACCGTCGTTTTCAATTCAACCGCCTTCTGTGAATGCCGCGCTAAAAATTCTAACTTCGTGATTTTCTTAAAGGCCACGAAACTACATATTAACTTAACAGGGAGCTCATCTCCGTCGAAATACTTCTCCATTCATCGTTTATATTTATCGCCGTGGTCCCGTAATGATGAATGATTCGAATAATAGCATCCGAATATTATCATTTTATGACAAAGCAATAATGTAACTGTTTCAACTAAATTCATCAATGCTATATTTCCTTGCCAAGAAATTTTTATTTTTATGCTCTATTTGTCTACATACATTCTTCATTTTCATTTCAGTGTGGTACTTTTAGGCAGTATTTGTTTTTATGATTAGTAATTAATGATGACAAAAAATTTATGGCTCTTGTGAAAAATTTCAAATGAAAGGTTTTAAGCGCTAACTCTCTATGAAGGGAGACGTACTTATTCCTGGCGACGCAGCTAATTAACATGTTACACTCATTCGTAATATTCATTCGTAAATTATTTCTAATGTCACTAATAAAATTTCATTGAAGTTACTTCTAGATCGAGTGGATGTTTGAAAATTATTAAAAATAGGTTTATTTTTATTTAAAGTAAAAAATAATTGTTAACGTTGTGTTTGACCGAAAATAAATAATGACCACTATTGCATAAATATTGAGAAGGCTTTGTGTGTGCACACATATAAATATCGGAAAACCAAACCCTATACAAAGTTCCATCCTTGACTTGAATTAACTAACAGCCACACATACTTCTTCTTTGCAGACAGCATCACAGATAAATCAGCCCCCCCCCCCTTCATAGTTGTGGAGTACTCTCCAGCGAATTGAACAAGATATCGGAATATTATAGGGAAAAAGAATTAGAATTAAACGTCAGAAAACGTAGAGCGCTGAGGTTTTGGATTAAAAGGAAAAATTAAACGTTAACTATAAATTAATATGTGGGATCGAATGAAGCATTTCAGAAGAGGTCAAGTATAAATTTCTCACACTGGCATCAAATCTTACATAAGGGATGCACATACTTATTAGAAGGACACAGGGTTTGTTTTAAAGGAATCGGGAAAAGTTATGGAAAAGGAGTTACTTCAATAGATGTTCCTCATACACTTCTCTCAACACACTTCAAGTGCATTCCTTAAGAGCGTCGACACACACCTTTGCCCTTGAGGCTTTTGAACGACCGAAGGCTCTCTGGTTGGCGGAAGGTCCTTAAAGGCACGCGTGCAAGCTTCTTTGACAATACATAGAGTCCCATTGTGATGTCCTTTTGGGAGGCTTTTTACTTCACCCTTATAAGGAATAGCATTTTGTAAGGAATCAGGCTACATCAGCCCAAACGAAATATGGAAGAAAAATAGAAGCCAAAATAAACAAAGGAGTAAGACAAGAATGCAGCCTCCTACCAGCAATATTCAACGTATACCTGGAAGAGGCAATAAAATAAACACAAGAATTGGGTATCAAAAGGAGTCAAGGTAAATGGAGAAGAAATCAATATCCTCCGGGTTGCAGATGACATTGCAGTAGTCGCGGAAACGCGAGAGGACCTGCAAGCAACACTGAGTGCAATGGATCAAGTGTTGGGGGAATATAGTATGAAAACCAACGAGAATAAAACTAAAATCCTAGTGTGCGGAAGAGAGAAGCTGAATGCAGATATATCACAATTCGATGGGTGAAACTAGAACAAGTGGAATCCTTCATCTACCTGGACAGAAGCATAACATGGGACGGAAGAGGCTCGACCGTCATCAAGCGAAGAATAGCCCCAGCTAAGAACGCATTCATGAAGAAGAGGCAATTACTATGTTCAAAGAATCTAAGGCTGGAAGCAAGGAAGCAATTCATCAAGACTTTGGTGTGGAGCATGGCACTCTATGGCTCCGAGACTTGGAACATTGGAAAAGTGGACCATCGAGGAATAGAAGCCTTTGAAACATGGTGCTGGATGTCTAAGATTAAATGGACAGACAAAGTAAGAAACGAGGAAGTATATAGAAGAGCAGAAGAGGATGGGACTATATGGAGAACTCTGCGGCAAAGAAGAAATAGATGGATTGGACATACCTTGAGGCACAATGGATTGATTAGGAATATGACAGAAGGACAAATAGAAGGAAAGAGCAGACGAGGAAGACCAAGAGAGAGAGAATTTTTGCTACTTGGGCCTGGAGGGCCTGGGTTCGAATCTTGTAGGTGGCAGATCTTTTTCTGTGGTATCCCGATCCCTTGTGTTGCTTTGTGGAGGGCACTTTGAATGAGTACGCCGTGGGTAGTTAAATTGTTTGATCCCTTGGCGACTTTGCTTACGAGTAGGCTAATACTGACTCCAGGTTTTCCCCCCACCCTTTCTCCCTTTCCATCCATGGCGAAAATGACCTCGGCTGTCGGTCACCTCCTCGAAGATCTACTACCCTTTGGGACAAGTTATGCGTGACGACGCATATCTTTCGCTTTGCTTGCGATATTCAGTGATAATGGAGTGTGCACTGTCACCGTCTCATCAATGCTAATAATACCACATCTCCGATCATGCGCACCCTTAACAGACGGTCTGAACTTCACCCACACGTTGCACGCTGTCGTCGGTTCTTGACGTCGACGGCCGTCCAGCGCGGGGATCGCCCTCCACACCCCCACGGCCATATTTGTGGAACCTTTGCCAATTAAAAACTGCAGTTCGTGACTTGCTTTCAACTTTGAGCTCGTGACTATGAGTCTCCCTACCCGAATTACCCAGTCCAACACAAAATTTGATGGTATACAGCTGTTCAATATGTCGCTGTATTTTGTGCTGGCACCGAGTCACCCGACAGGGGTCCACTGAAAACCACGATCTAGCCTGAACGAACTCTCGCAGGCGATTGGCACCTGTTGTTCTCAAATAAACGCATTGGGCCATGGGACCCTAAAATACCTGCTAAGTGTGATCTTTATAAAATTAAGTTACTCATCTCTCTTATTTTTTCATTATATCTTTCAATCTACTCATATAAAAGAAAGTTAGCTACTCTAAGGCTGACCCCCATACTCTTCATCACCACTGCTAATACCACTGCGATATCTACATCCACATCGCCGGATAGCGAGGCCTTATCAACCGGCGTCCTTATTTCGCTGTCGTATGACAATAATCTAAGATTCAAGCTAACGTGGGAATTTAGGTCTTTCAAGATTTGTATAATCGGTGGAGGTTTCAAGGTCCAATCGATTGACTGGAGCACATAGAGTTTTAAAACGGGCGGTAAAGACAAATATATCCACGAATTGCTAGTGAATTCTTTAATGTTGAACTCATTGAATCAGCTTGTCACTTCACCAACTAGGATCGATAATATTCTTGATTTGTTAGCAGTGAATATTCCCGGAAAAGTCTTAAATATAGAAACTATACAAAGAGTTAGTGACCACAGGAGTATGCTATGTACTATATAGTATGCAACGTTTTCCCTTCACGGGGTCCGAAATAGGAAGCCTAATAGGAAAATTCACTTGTCTAAAGAATTGGACTGCAATGGACTAAATTGCGTGCTGCAGAATGCATTGCAGGGAAATAAGTCAACTGTTATTATATCTCAAACATGATAAAGGCGAAAGAGTAACCAACAGTTTGGAATAGGCTAACTTAGTAAATTCCTTCTTTTAAAGCGTCTTCACCAATTCTCACAGAATAATCCCAATAGCTTAACAAATCGAGCCGGTCAGCCGAAGCCCAACATTGAAATATCATATAATGGAATAGAACGTTTGCTGGAAAATATTAAGCCTATTAACTAGGCTGTGAATTACTCACAGAGCGAAGGTGAAATTACTAATGGAAGCTCATTCATAAATTGAATTTAGGTCTCTTTAGTAGGGATTTTTTTTATTTGTACTTATATATTTACGTGCTCCTGAAAATCCACGAGAGAATTGATCAACAGCTTACTCCACCAGGTTTTTGCGACAAACTTTATGGGCATAATTCATAAGTTTATTGATTAGTTTTAAGGGGCGTACTCTGTTTTTTTAGCAGTTCAACATTATTATGAAAATAAGTTTAGTCTAAGTTTAAGATTTCCTACATTTTTTGTTGGTTCAGTGTGATTTACGTCTATCATGAGAACTCGTGAGTTCTTTTTCATTGCGTTTTAATTCTAGTAATATATTGCTTCATTATTTTGATCAGTGTTGATGTGAGTACCATTTTTATATTGGAAAGCTGGTTTATTTATGCTTTAAGTGAAAAATATATTGTTTCATCGCGAACCCGCTTCGTTGTCTGATTTTTTTGCTTCCAGGTGAAACTTATCATTCAATGCTTATCGCACATAAAACTCTCTAAGGTTTCTTTACAGGATTCAAATTTATTGTATACTTAAATGCAACTTTCCATGGATCAATAGGTTCTTGTTTGTGTTTTTTGCTTAGCCAGAATTCCAAGTTTTTTTTTTAATTCACGAGATCAATAACAGGTTTTTTTGTGAGACATTGTTATTTTTTTATATTAAAGCTCTCGATTTAGAACAATTCCAAGGTTTTTAAGTGGATAACCTCTACGAGTCAAGAGAACCAATATTCATTGAGATTACATTACAGATTGGAGCTTTTGCATAATTTGGAATGAGGTCTCTTTAGCAGTTATGTGTAAAATGTACTATTACCACCCATCGAGCTAAGGTAGGAGAGATCATGCCAATAAAACTAGAGAGATTAAGTGTAGATCAGATAGATTGAAGATGTCATTTCTTACACGAACGATACGGGATCAGAATAACTTTCTTCGACCACAGTAGGGTCATATTCGGGTCAAAATTATTCTGGTGTGTAGTCACCCCCTGCCATATACCCTAGCGGTGGCTTGCAGGATACGCAAATAAATAAATAAATTAAATAAATTGGTATATATTCAACAGGGTCGCAGTAGTCCAGGGGTTAGAGCGTTGGACTACTGATCAGAGGGTCCTGGATTCGATTCCTGGATAAGGCACTCTGGGCACCTGCAGCTCCACCCAAGCTGTGTTTTTTTCCGGTACCAGGTCTTCCTGGGAAACCGGCACAGGGAAAGGAACTGACCCCCCTTAATACCCTGTTTATGTGTGAATTTCACACGCCGTATAGGGTTTAGTACTGGGTGAACTCTACCATCACCTACCAAACCGACCTCCGGGTTTAATACTGTGTTTGTGGTTGATATTCAACAGTTATGTGTGCCACGTGTACCTGATAATGCCGCAGATCGGTGAAACGTGTTATACTGCGATATAACGTCTGTGGAAAATTACAGATTCTTTAAATATGAACATATCACATTTGATTATAAAGCGCATTTCTCCGGAGTACGCACGAAATAATTTGTCCTTGTCAAACCCTAAATGTTCCCCCTCGAACTTCAAATTGACCCACACAGTAACAGAGGTACCGCCTTTGGGAATTGTCACCGACTCCGTCCGCATCAGCGAAAGAAACAATATTTCGAAAGAATGAAGGAAAAGGCGGAAGGGGGGTGTGTTTCCATCACGTCCCGTCATTTGGTCGATTCGGGTCACGTGGCACGTGTTTACTTTTTTCTGCAGGTGGGGGGGGGAGGCCTCACGGATTGAGTCAGGACGTGACTTGAGCATTCATTCGTCCGAGAGAACCCTGGGAATGATTGCGACTGAACAAGTTTGAACCTGCCAGGGGTTTGTGTATACGCGTAAAATTTTTGTTTTCACGGTAATTTCCGCACATCGTCATTCTCTTGTTTCGTCTATCCACCAAACGACCTTCACCGATTATTCAATTATGTTTTATTGCACTTTAATTATTTTTTTACGATCTTGGAGAATTTTTGCAGGTTTTTCACGCACCCTCTTCTTTGCGGGTGTTTTTCTGAGTGGGTTTTCACATGCCAGAACTCTCTTTAAGGTTTTTTCTCACAAGATTACTTCTTGTGCCTATTTCTTTTATGATATATATATGTATGACTATACCATTTTTTTCTTTTTGTATATCGCTTTTTATTTCACTATTTATTCACGATAATATATCTTATTATTATTATTATTAATATTGCCATGTACTTAACAAATGGTTAAATGGAAGAAGGAACATTATGGTGTCAATGTCACTCGAATAAAGATGTTAATATATCAATATATTGGCAAAATTAGTCATATCAGAGGTGGAAGGAGTTGCTAGGTCGAGGGAACGTTGCGTCAAAAGATTTGTCTCTTCACCCGAAACGGATAGATGACAAGAGGCGGATGGGGTGGTGAGTGTAAGATTCGATCGAGAAAATTAAGTACAAGGCACGAGTCCAACACGTTATCTAAAAGTCCCAATTCCTCTCCTATTGGTTCGGGAAGGATTCATTGCTCATAGGATCGAACGAAAGCTGGAAAAGCCCATTGCAAAAAATCCAATCCAATTCCTTGCTGTTAATCCTTTCCGAATATTTCTAGCGTCGCAGAGTATCCTAAAGTTTTCATGAAACCCTAACCGCGTATCAAGCAAGTTAAGTTCATTGTTTTTTTTCATTTGAATAATCCTTGCGGAAAGTCAAAATTCACGTACGTTCTTCAAGGGAAAATTTAATTTATTTGGGATTTCGTGCAAATCAATCAAATTTTGCAGTAGCAGTGCAATAAATCACTTTATAACAAAGAATTCACGATTTCTACTAATTTTATATCATTTTTTGAACTCTTATTATGTAAAGAGGGAGTTTTTAAGTGTAAAAAAGGATCAGGAATACAAAATACCGTAATTTTACGGCCAAATTCAATCATGAACGACAGTTAAGTTCATAAAAGTCAGTTAAACTTTAATTTCAACGTATTTAACATTTTTTAAAACCCCTCATTATCACATTTTACATACTACTAGTCCGGACCGCCCGAGACTATTTATTTAGAAGTACTATGTCTATGCATCGTCATTGCTTAAGGTAGGAATATGGATGGAAAAATCTAACATCTGTACATTTCTTAGGCTTGTCAAACGATACACAGCCCTACATCCAACTCTACAACAAGTCCCTCTTCATCTCGGTATTCTTTCTTAATTCCTTCTAACATCCCTATCCTGTTCCTGCCCTTTCCTCGTTTGCCTAACATTCTCCCCTCTATCACAGTCTTCAACATGCAATTAGTGCTAACCAATCCGCCATTCATCCATTTTTCCGGTCTCCTTATGATTTCTCCCAACAAACCCCTCTCTTCGCCCACCATCTCCAGTACTTCCTCATTTGTTTTCCTTTTGGTCCATTTCACCTTCTCAATTCTTCTCCACACGCACATTTCAAAAGCCTCCAATCGACGTCTATCCTCCTGCTTCAGTGATCATGTTTCTTTACTGTGCATAACTACGCTCCATATCAAAGCTTTGCTGGGTGAATTGTAAATTCAGTTCAATAGATATGGGATGTGGATCAATATTAAAAAAGACAAATATTATGCGATTTTCTAGGAAGAAAAGGGCTAAGCTAAACATTAAAATAAACATTAAAAAAGTATATCAAAGTTTTTACGAGTCTTTTCTTAACATCTTTACTCAATGTCTCCGTCATCAACTCCCTCCTCCATGTGAAAGCCTCTTTGCCTTGCGCCTTTCTTCTCCTTACGTCCCGAATACATTGACCGTGTTGGTCCAAAACTTTCCGAGATTTGCAAACTATCGCAAATATATCTATATCGCACATATATCTATGTATCTATCTATCCCATATCTATCACATTGAGCTTCCAATTCACTCAGCAATGCTTCAAACCCATTGGCTGACTGAGCAACTAATGCTTGGTCATCAGCGAACCTAACCGATTTTACGAATTCCTCTCCGACTTTCATTCCTACCTCCAGTTCTTCCCATGCCTCTTTAATAATATCCTCCATGTATACGTTGAACAGCACCGGTGACAATGGGCAACCCTGCCATACATCTCCATTGTTTAAACCTTGCCCATTTGGCCCTTGCTTGGAACACTATTAACAATATTGCAAAGACGGAAAAAATGTTCGGCAGAGTAATCAAATTATTAGATAATATAAAGTATTAAATACATCTCAATGGCCTCTCCTTTTAATTATTTCTAGAGAAAATTAAATGAAGTTTGCGTCAAATTCTCGAAAGTTTCTTTGAAAAGTTTTTTTACTCAAGATTAGGCTGAATAACTTAAGTCTTATCGTCGAGAAACGGTTGAGCAGAAGATAAGCCTTCTTATATTGGAGCCTTCGGTGTTGAAAGTAGAGTAAAATTGATAATAGGGAAGAAAAGAAAACACAGGCGACGGTCAGGGCTACATAAGGGAAGGGAGAAGTTTGCTGGGAGATATTGAGAGGAGTCGGGGAAAGGGGATGGTCTGCATGTTGAATGGCGATACTCCAGGAACTCCAGAGCAAATATTTTAAAAGTTTCTTAAAGAATTCCATTTATATTTCAACGAAATCTATAAGAACCCAATCTTTCATTGATTTAAACCTCTCCTTACGTTGGTTATG
Organism: Hetaerina titia; assembly: GCA_037158775.1. Taxonomy (NCBI): domain Eukaryota; kingdom Metazoa; phylum Arthropoda; class Insecta; order Odonata; family Calopterygidae; genus Hetaerina; species Hetaerina titia. The sequence goes on along the minus strand of CM073769.1, from coordinate 9,550,812 downwards.
ACATGGGGTGGAACAACGGAAAATACATTTTATATTTTTCGATGAAGCAAACTTGTAAAGGCCTATAGCCCTTACCGTTTTAATTTATAGTTTAGTGTCATTTAATGTAAGCACATTTTTAAATAAATTCTTTCATTAATGAACCAAAGGTCTTTCCAAAACAATAAGTAGAATAAATCTGGGAAAAACCATTAATGGCAAATCAAAGTATTATTTGCAAAAATCTTCATAAGAGAATCCTTATGCATATGTACAACCCCGTCAATTCCAGTGCTATACTTCTTGTATGGAATCAAAGGACCCTCGTTCGGGCAGTCATGTTGTCTTTGACATAATCAAGTGGTCCAAAATGGTACTCGGAGGGGTTGTACTGAAAAATTGTGGTCACTTAAGTCGTGGTCCAAGAGGTCCAAGGCAAGAATGGAACGAAAGCAGTTTTACGACTGAACTTTGGGGACCATTTTGGCACGCACCTTTCTCGCAAAATCTTTTGTAAGAGTGCATCCAAGACACTCGGGATTGGCCAATCAATCGAAAGTGATCACGTGTATCACGTTTTGCACATTTTCATCACTCTGTGTTGTTGATGGGCATTCCTCATCGTCAACCTCCTCTCTGCCCTCCCAGAACATCCTGTGAAGAAAACCATTCCTCGGGACATTTCTCCATCTCCATAAGCATCCTTAAACCCTTAACTATGCTCTCCGAATCCCAATTTTCCAAGATTAATGCGCGATTTTATCGCATATAATTGCTCCATGGAAAGAGTCAATTGTGAATATTGGTGACGTAGCCATCGAACATGGGCCCACAGCCTATCAGCAATCCGCAAACTGTAAATGGTCTCAGTTAACTGACGTGGGTCGCGTTGATTTCCAAAGACATTCACCATTTTTCCCGCTACAAATCATCCTACTTCCATCCATCTCCCAAAAAATCATTCTACATAATTTTGGGACAAGTCGTGTATGCTGGACTGCAGGGTATAACGTTGTTCTAGTGAAACGTTATCTTATCTATGAAGTAATCCCTATAGAGCTTAGCGCTGTTTGAAACAATAGTTCTCAGTACAACAACAGTAGTAATCTGACGAAAAGAGAAAGAAATCGAACATATTTTGTGATCCTTTAAGATGTAGGTTATGGAGGAGACATATGTGACAGAGGTGACTGTCATTGGAGGAGTCTTTTATTAGGTGGGTAATAGAGGAAGTTCTCGAGTCACATCCAAAAATGATGAAACGTGGATGAAGGAGGCGTTTGAGGAGGCGAGTAAAAGTTGATGGTTGCGAGAAGCGGTACATTATTAAATGAGCCGCTTAGAGAAAGGAATAGATTAAGATATTTGTACGGTCCTATAGGCAAGTACAGAATAAGAATGACTGAAGAGAACGAGGGATTCATTCTATCTGGATTGCACTTGAGCTGTTGTGAGAGAGCGACCAATGCCTTCGAGATAGATTACCAAATAATATACTAAATAGATATATTGCCAAATATAATGAGAATTTAACCAGAAAAACAGCGGTCGGCTGAGGGAAAAGACCTGTTCACCATGAAAAATGGTTAATAATACCCATAGTACAACACTTAAAGCTCGACCCTGAGTCATAAAACTAACCCCTCGCGTGTCTGCGAGGGTTAGTTTTACTGGTACTTATATTATTTGAATTAATATGACCTGACCTCATCTTGTTTCTATCGCAGTTGGTAATCGTAAATCCTCTGACGCAAGTCCAGTGATTCATCTTATTGCCAGAAATTACTTCATTATTGGTTTTGTATCACAAGTTTCTATAAAAAGTAACAAGAATTCGCACAAGTCCGCAAAAATATTAGTATTTATTAGAAGAGTACTGGGTAAATGTGATGGAAAGGTCAAATAGATGTGTTATTTTTGGCTGGTTAAGTTCCATTTAGAATATGCTGGAAGTGTATCCTTATGAAGTTGGATCGATAACCGAATTGGATCGCATGGGACGTAGAGTAACTAGATTTGTAATAGGGAGGAAAGGGGGGATTGTCCACCGGTTTATCGTAGCGCTGAACGTGAGGTAGTGGCTTGTTAGGCGAGTGTAACTGAAGAAGTCGTGTTCAGTCTGTGTCCATCGAAAACTTACATTAAAAGATAACCTATTAAAAATAATTCAAGGGTTTGCGTTTATCAGCGGTATTATAGGATTGATACAAATTTCTACGTGAAAAGGGTATCGCAAGGGGTACGTTGAAGGAATTAAGCTAGCAGCCTCATGACATTCGAAGAGATCAGACAAGACTTCAAGGGGTTGAAGAAAGGTACAAGAAAACACGAGAGCTCCCTTGCGACACCGAAGGAATCATTATGACAACGGATCACAGCGGTAGCTGTTATTCATTTTTTTAATCGCCCGAGCTGTCTGACATCCGCATTTATGTTTCCCCATCGATCAATAATCGTAATAGTGGCCATTGACGTCACATCCCTATACACCTCCATTCCTCACGAAGAAGGCCTTGCTTCCCTACGCCACTTCCTCTCCAAACGCCCTAGCCCTCAAACTCCAAGCACCGATTTTCTCATTGACCTTTCTAACATCATCCTCACCCGTAATTCTTTTTCTTTTAATGACAATTTTTACCTCCAAATCAAGGGCTGTGCCATGGGAAGTAGATTCAGCCCGTCATACGCTAACCTCCACCTCGGTGTCCTGGAAGAGAAGTTCCTTTCCAGTTACCCACTTAAACCCCTTCTGTGGCTCCGGTACATTGATGACATCTTTCTACTCTGGCCACATAACATAGACTCCCTCAATTCCTTCATCTCCCAACTTAATGATTCCTCATCTCTTTCTTTCACTTCCAACATCTCATCATCACAGATCACTTTCCTCGATGTAAATATTTCCCTAACTAACAACAAATTTCTAACCTCCGTACATACGAAACCTACTAACAAACAACAATACCTTCATTTTAACAGCTGCCATCCCTACCACACCAAACGCTCCCTCCCTTACTCCCTCTCTATCCGCGGGCACCGCATTTGCAACCATCCCGAATCCCTCAACAAATACCTCAACAACCTTCACCATTCCCTCCTCCAACGGGGATACCCAGGTTCTCTCCTTCACAAAAAAATCCTAAAATAATCCTACACCCCCAATCCTCCCTCAACCACAGACTCCCACCCTCTCTCAATATGCACCACCTACTTCCCTGGCATCCAGTCCCTTAAATTCATCCTCAAAGACCTGTACCCCATCCTCAAAAATCACAACGTTTCGTCCAACCTTCTTCCTAAATGCCCTTCTGTTATCTTCAAACGGCCCGCCAACCTATCAGATCTCCTCAAATCCACCAAGCCTCTTTCCAAATCCCCTCCCACTCCCAGAATCACACCCACTCCGTGCTTGCGAGCTAGATGCAAAACTTGTCCTATTTTCACCACTCCACCCCTCTCCATCCCACCTTTTAACTCTCTCCCGCCCTTCCCCCACTCCTCATGCACATCTCAGAATGTAATCTATCTTCTGACTTGCAAACTCTGCCCGGCATTTTATATAGGCCAGTGCTCTACACCCCTAAACCTCAGGGTGAACAATCATCGCGCCTCCTGTAATCCCTCCTCCCCGTCCGCGGGTCTTCCCATCCCAAAACATGCCTCCCACCACAACACCCCCTTCAACCACTGTTACAATGTTTCCGTGCTAGCATCCCTTCCCCCATCCGATAACCCTATAAAATTAAAAACAATGGAATTGGCATTTATATGGCTGTGTAAAGCCTATCAACATCCGGGTCTCAATGTCGTTCACTAAATGGGGGGGTGGGGCTGAGATGGATGGAGGTGGATTTGTTTCTTGCGAGGTGGTGGGACAATTTATTCATCCGCATACATTTTGTCATCCTTGTCCTGTGTTTTGACTTGTCAAGCCCTTATGATGACTTGGTGAGTTGATGCCTTGGTCATGGGTGTTGTGGGATCTGTGGATGAATTGTTAGTTTTCTGTGTCGCTTGTTACTATTTCCGCATCCTCCTTATTCCATCTCCGCTCCCCTCTGGCCTCCCTTTCCCCCTCCATAACCTCCTCCTTCACCCCTCTCCCCCCACCTGTTCCCCGCTCCGCTTTCTCCCCCTCCATATACCCCTCCTTCACCCCTCCCCCACTACCTGTTTTTCCCCTCTCCTTCGTCCCATACTCTCTCTGCACCGCGTACCCTTTTCCTTAGTCATATCTTATCTTCCGAAGAAGACGGAGCTCGAGTCCGTCGAAATTATCAAGATAATATTGTGAGTGTTCTTTTTATGTGTTCTCGTGCTGTGTGTTACTGTCTAAGTTATATATATATATATATATATATATATATATATATATATATATATATATATATATATATATATATATACATATATATACATATACGTCGAAATTTGGTAGAAATGTTGTGTTTTTGAAGAATACGCATTTATTTAATGAAGAAAAGTATTGTCTTATATCGCAGTGTCATAGTAATTGATTCCAAGAATTTTCTAATCACTGCATAATTTACAAATTTGCTTCTCTCTACTTTCAGGTAAGTCCGGATATTAACTAAGAGTGTCGGTGGAATTTCAGTGGGCAAAAATGGTAAAGTACCGATAGTGATGTCGTATTTTTTAGCTTTAGCAATTATTATGTTTTGGCCCGTCATAATTACTCGCAAGTACGTTATTTAGAGATAATGCAGACTGCTACGCCACAGAAACTGTTTTTTTATAAAATGCTTTTGTTGGAAATCCTCATTTGGTGTATTTCCCTATTGGTTACACTTGTGTAGGTCACAGAACTCATTAATGACGACGTAATCTACTTATTTATGAAAGAAACACTTTTTCAAAAAATCATAATTTCTTGGCGTCCGAGGAAACTTGAGTCTCTCTTGAATGTTCACCCAAGTTTCTCAGAAATAAGTAAATTAGATAGAAGTTGTTCTTTTACCATATTAGATTTTTTTATCATAGTTTTTGAGTTTTAAGTCATTCAATTAGTGAAGACACATGCGAGAAATTTCCGTCATGATATCATTGTCAGAATACCACGATTTGTGCCAAAATTTATTGACCAGTTAACTCCGGTTTAAATCCTGGTGTTGATGGTTTTCGATTGGTAATTTTTGTACGTTAAACTTTCTTGCCTATGTACCCACGTGACGTATGATGTCATAAAATACACTGCTGCAGCATTACTTGCAGTACTTTTGAAATATCAAAAAGCGGCGGATATGCATGTGGACATGTGGTGAGTCACTAATAGCTGCGTGATGCGTGATCGATGGGGAAACATAAATGCGGATGTCAGACAGCTCGGGCGATTAAAAAAATGAATAACAGCTACCGCTGTGATCAGTTGTCATAATGATTCCTTCGGTGTCGCAAGGGAGCTCTCGTGTTTTCTTGTACCTTTCTTCAACCCCTTGAAGTCTTGTCTGATCTCTTCGAATGTCATGAGGCTGCTAGCTTAATTCCTTCAACGTACCCCTTGCGATACCCTTTTCACGTAGAAATTTGTATCAATCCTATAATACCGCTGATAAACGCAAACCCTTGAATTATTTTTAATAGGTTATCTTTTAATGTAAGTTTTCGATGGACACAGACTGAACACGACTTCTTCAGTTACACTCGCCTAACAAGCCACTACCTCACGTTCAGCGCTACGATAAACCGGTGGACAATCCCCCCTTTCCTCCCTCCATTCCATCACTCCAATATCCCGTTGCCAATCAAAGTTCCCTGCACCCATCAATTCTGTCTACTTTTCAACTCTCCCTACAAATCTATTTCGTCCCCTTTCGCAATACCCTTTCACTCAATCGTTTACTTTTCATTCCCGTCCATTTCACCGTTTTCATTATTCTTCACAACCACATCCTATTCAAAATCTTGAAATCCACCACTCTCGTCGTCTTGCCACTCAAAAAGATGCCCAATATCAAATTATTCCCGTCTTTCCTTAACTTAACTCAGTTCAACTTAACTCAAATTAATTTTACTCCGCTTAACTAAAGGAACTTCTCTTAACTCACCTTAACTTAACATCCCCGTCTTAAACATTTGCCTTTTTCGGAAACTCGTTTGGCTTACACAAACTTCCCATCTACTTAATCAAATGGTGACATTTTTCCGTTAGACTTACCACCAGATTTAGAGAAAAAAATGTTACCGTGTGGTCGTTAATATTGTTCAAACTTCACCGTGACACGTTCTAAACTTCATAATTTGTTTTCTTCTACTTTGGGTCGGGAACACTTGTCGAAATAGGTGGACTGTTCCATCTGCTTTAAGTTTTGCCCTCCTATTTCAAATTCCGACTTAAGTCTTCCTTCCAGAAAACCTCATAGCCTCATTTTTTTTGTTTTTATGAAAGTTTCCCATTAAGTAACTTTCGTTTCGGTCTAGCGTTTAGACACCATTTGATGTCTAAACATCCCTACACTCAGTACTACGCATTCTGCTGTTGTATTGTGTGCCGACAGTGTGTGGTTCTTCTACACCTTGCACCCATTGCGAACCACCAAAATGTAATGCGATGTAATGTAAAATCACAACCCGAGTTGTCGAGTGCTGCCATCTGTGATTATGTCTTCACTGGAAAAAAACTAACACACCAGCCAATTTGAAGTTCAAGTGGCAACTCTGAGTGAAGTGTGTACGGAATGACGGAGTGAGTGAAGACGGAGTGAGGTAGTGTTGCATTCAGCTTGAAAATGGCCGCAGCACCAATGTTCACACCAAGAGGACACCGGCCTAGCCTCATGGTTGGCAGACGAACTGACGGATGGCCAGTTCTCTCGGACGTCATGGACGTTTGTCCGTTCACTCTTTTGCCAAAGACGTAGTACCCAACTCTTGTCATTCATCACATTTGGTCGGCTAAGAGGACAAATTTCTCGATGATGAATGTCGGCAGCTTTGAAGTTCATTGCCAGCAACTACCTTGTCCTTAAATACCTCACCACTGAACAGATTTTACATTTGGCGGGATGCCCAATTGCATTGTTCATTTTGACTCTCCACTCTGAACAAACGACACACTTTATGCGGCCTTCCACCAAACACTGCAGTTCGAGGCGTACTGCCTCCCTAGTTTGTGTGTGTGTTTAAATACACCAAACAATCGCCCCCCTCCCCCCATTACTTCCTACGCTACACGCAAACGTGAGTTACTTTCTGGACAGCCTACTTATTATCCTCATCCCATACCGACCACAGCACTGATTTCCTGTGGTTGGACTGAATCCTGTGAAGGACCTGAACTCCTTGGCTAAATCCACTTATCTTAGCTCGTCCACCGGAAAATCCGAATGATTTTGTGCATTTTCCACCGACTTCCATTCCTATCTTTATTTCTTCCCGTGCCACTTTTACTATTTTCTCCAAACATTTCGTTTTAAAGGCACCGGGGATGTTGGGCTTCACTGTTTACCCCTCTCGAAAGAATTTTACAATTTTCCCTTAGGACACACACATACCTGTATATATATTTGTTAACATTCAGGCTCATACTCCTACTACAGACACAGAAATATGATTTCTCTCCGCGTATATTATGCAACTTGTTTGACTGGTGGACGGAATTATTAGCGAGATAAAGTACTTTCAACTGTTTAGTCACACGAGTATGAACCTATTTAGAAAACAATCCTCATGGTCCTGATCGTAAATGTGTATCCCACATGTTATTGTAATGAAATTAAACACCTGAACATGTTTATACAGGATTTTGGTTATCTTGCTAATCCATGGCGAAGGTGTTTTAGTCCCTGTGATGAACGTTAAGAGTTTTAATCTAATTTACGCCCTCCACTCGACATAATGTATTCTCTAATCACATCGAAAATCTTAATTAAGGCTTGGTTCGATGAAGAAAGGGTAAATATGCACATGAATGTTCACCTGACTATTACACGGGAATAACGATGGTTATATATTGAACGAGAAACATGGCGTCGGATATTGGGAATAAATTTAATTATTTCCATGAAAGCCGAGGAAGGAATTACAATTTTCTTCTTTGTTATTGGAAACACGCGTGGCGAAAGCGTGAGGAGAAAAAATATGTTTTCTCGACGTCACCGTTGACTCCGAATGCCATAAATTGTCTCCCTTTTTTAGGCTTTCCATTTCTTAATCTAGCGCCGGAAGGGTACCGCTCCCTCTAGATATCGGTCCGGGCGAGAAAGAAATGAAAGGCGTGCGTTGAAGGATTTACGGCCCTGGCTAACTAAAGGGCTTCCCCTCGATTATTTTTTTAAATAATTTTTTATCCTTTTTTCCATCATTTACTCTCACCTGAGAGGTGGATAGCATTAGGTATATTCTCTCCACATCAATGTTTTTTTTAAATATCTTCTTCTTTTTATTTCCACACGGTCTTCTGCCTCATCCACTTCTCTGCTTCCAATCTCAATCACGCATCAGTGAACCAACGGAAAAAAAAGAATGTATGGTCTGGTGAAAACAATGTTTAAAAAAATCCCGCATCGCCCGCACCTTTGCTCCCCGCCATACTTTATCCGCTCGCATCCATTTAACCCTTCCATCTGCCTTTCCACGTTAATCCGCGAGGTTTCCATCCCATTCAATACTTTGGGCCATTCATCACTTCGATGCTATCCTCACCCGGAGTGATCACGCAACCATCCCGTTGCGTCCCACTCTAAACGCATTTTCCGAGTCTCATGACTCTTATGTTGAGTGAAGGCTTGTTAGAAGTTTTTCGTTGTTCTCCGATGACTTTTTCTATGGAAACACCAAAATAATCTCTCCATGAATTTTTTCCAGAGAGCTACAGCCAGCCAGCTGTATGGAAATGATTAACATGCAGTCGAAACACCACCTCAGGTATCAACCTGAAGGTTTAAGAGTGGGAATCAACTCATACTATGCCCAGTGGTAGATCTAATTCACTCATCAGGGTGAGAAGGGTGCAGGTTCCTTTCCCTGTTCCCACTTGTGATTGCACAGGAAGATAATTCCATTGTTTATCCTAACTAAACACAAAACACAACCCAACATCCCACTCTACATCAAGTCCCTCTTAATCTCTGTGTACTTCCTTCCTCCCTTCATCCCCTATCTAAGACATCCGTATCCTGTTCCGGCCCTTTCCTCGTTTGCCCAACATTCTATTACCGTCTTCAACATCCCACTGCCAATCTATACGCCTTCCATCCATTTTTCCTGCCTCCATAGGATTTCTCCCAACAAATCCCTCTCCTCACCCACCATCTCTAGTACTTCCTCATTTGTTTTCCTTTCGGTCCATTTCACCTTCTCCATTCTTCTCCACACCCACATTTCAAGAGCCTCCAACCTACGTCTGTCCTCCTGCTTCAATGACCACGTTTCCCCGCCGTACGTAGCTACGCTCCATATCAAAGTTTTTACGTGTCTTTTCTTAACATCCTTACTCATCGTCCCCGTCATCAACTCCCTCCTCCTTGAGAAAGCCTCCTTGCCTAGCGCAATTCTTCTCCTTACGTCCCTACTACTTTGAACGTTATATCCCTGAACACTTCCGAGATACATAAACTGACTCACATATTCTAGTTCTCTAGCAAATTTTACTGATAGGTTAATCAGAAAATAAATTGGTTTTTTTGTGGACTTTACTAAAATTCCTATAAAAGTTTTGACGAACCTTTTCTTAAGATCATTACTCAGCGTCCCTGATGATGAAGATCAGGGGAAGGAAGACCCAAATAAAAAGAGGGCACGGGGAAGTTGAGGGCGCCCAGAGTGGCGTCCGTAGGAATCGAGCCCTTTCCCGCGGGAAGGTAGCTCTATTCACTGAACTAACACGCTCCACGCTGGTAGAATGAACTTTTTACTTATGTTTTTATCAATTGAGACATTTTTGGGGATAATTCTTATCCCACTTTTTTTGACTCTTTCAAATTCCTGTTCTCTTTCTTCAAGGCCTTGCTGCAACAGTCCAGAGCAAGTTATGGCATTTCAATTTCGGGACTCGAGGCTGATAATTTAAGTTCACTGATCGAGGAAACGAATGTAAATAACGGTTGCTGTAGCCAATGAACACATCAGTGCCTTTCTTATTTTGTCCGTTTTTGAGTTAATATTCACGTTTTCCATTCTTTGTTCAGGTGTAATTTTTCGTATTGCCGAATCAATTATATTTTCATTAACTTCTATGGAAAAGGGTGGTCCTTCACAACCATGTTTAACAGCTGTTGGGGCACATTTCGGGTATGAGAGGGGTTCATTAATCCGCAACGCCCGCTGGATTTATCGTCCTCCTCGACCTTGTCTCTTTCCGTTCTTCCAATCTCGAAATCCCTCTTTCACGGGGGGGATGTAAAAGCCACTCGGTCTCTCCGATGTCCCCTATCCAACCCTTCCAAACTCCTCCCACCCCCTTCACACCCACCCCATTTGTCCCTGCGTGAGGAGAGGAAGGGAGAGACAGGCCGTATATCTCCCCATGCGGCCCTCCCTACGTGGGACACCACTTCCTTCATCCTCCAAGCGCCCTCCCTCAGATGATCTTCCACGGACCAACGCCTCCTCGTTTCCGTCATTTTTATCCCATTGCTCTCCGCTTTTGCGGTTCGACGATGACATATTATGTCGTCCGCGATAATGGCGGGTGGCGCACTTCGGGACGCTTTTGTTTCATTCTGAGCGCGGGAGAAATTACGAGCTGGCCGACTCCGGTGGCGGCGGGGTAACGTCCTCGTCTGCCATTCCAAGTGTCGTGTGTTCGATTCCCGCCTGGTTGGGTTTTCCTCCACCTAGGGCTTGGGTGTTTGTAAATGTGACCATTGTTATCACTGTTAATAGTCCGATGTAAAAGGCCAAAATGTGCTGTTTTCGGGCTAAGGCTAAATAAATGAATAAAGGTACACAGTCGGCGTGTCGGAGGGATTTTCCCTTTTTTAAAAAATTCATCACCGCACAGTTTTGTAAGTTTAATTCTAATTGTCAAGTGGTCGGAGACGCAGCTTCCCTTGACTGGCCGAGTGGAACAAATTGACACCTGATTAATATCAAAGGATAAAGGCTCCACGCTTCCGGGAAATACCGTCGCGGAGGTGAGTTGTTGATGGACAACTGTTTTGCCCCCAGTCAAGAAGGAGGCGTCTTCTGGTCCAAGTGATCTGCGTCGCCAAGTCAAGCAGTGTTTAATTGCCTAGCTCAAATGCGTGATTTTATAAAGTAGCATACAGAATATAAAGAAAGCCTGGCAAGCCCGTTGTAGGCGGTAGCCTCTTCGGGCGAGAGAAGATACTTCACGTATGCTTACGCACATCCTCTCACCGTCACTTTGTTGCCAATCTTTAAAGCTTAATTTATTTTGCTACAAACACAAATGAATACTCCTCCGCCCCTCCCATCTCGATCCCTTCTTTAGACATTGTAATTTGACGGAAAAATTTCGACCGATATTACATTTCGTTAAGCCAAGATACCAATTATGATGTTGGGACTACACGCATCTATTAAAGTCTCAAATTCCCCAGTTTTGTTGAGGATATTTCTACAGTTCACCTGGAGGATATTTAAGCCCTTTTTTTACCACCTATACTGTGCACACCCTTTGGTCTGCTTATAGAGCCACTGGGCCACGCTCTGCACGATACACAACCCCTTGTTCCTCGCCATTATCTGTCTTCCTGCTCGTATAGTATCCTCAACCCTCTGCTTCCGATCCCCCTGCTTCAACTCTTCTTCTTCTTCTGACGGACTCTTTTGTGACCTCTCTCCCGTAGAATGAGGCTGTCGCACAGTTAGTACCTTTGCCTCTGCGGTGGTGGTTGACATCCACTTCCAAATCGCCTATGTTGACTCCTCTAAGTTTCCCTGCTGCCTGCATGTGTTTTTGTAAATTGACCAGTAGTTTTTCCTTAATGATGAGAACTCAATTCTGTTAAGATGGACACCATCCATCCCTAGATAGCCATCATTAATCCAACAGTTTGTACCTACAAAGAATAAACCTAGTATTTGACACACCCACTCTATTCCCTCGTTAATATAGTCGATTCTGCGGTCCCAAATATATTTTCTTCTTATGATTCCACTGACCACTATCTTTGCCTGTTTTGATTTCTTCTTTGCTGTCACGGACAAATTTCACACCAATCAAACTGCGTGGTCACTTGTGTTGGCCCCTCGGACATCGTTTGTGCCAACGTGATGGGTCAACACTTCCTCTTGCGGGTCTGAATATTACCCATTGTTAGAAAAAACTAAGCTTCACGGAAATGCACGATGTCAGAAAAACCGTGACTTAGATCAGTGAACGGGGAATTTATTTAATTGATGCGTTGCCGGCGAAGGGAAAGTTCAATCGTATGAAAACGAAGAACGAGAGAAAAGTTCCTTTTTTTAACGATCTCGTATTACCGTTTCATGAAAACACAAATAACATACTCTTAATTTACTTTTGTAAAATACTTCGCCATCGTAAAATAATTAAAAAATTGCATACGAAGCACGCTCATACAGTAAGGGCCGTGTGGTAATATGAAATTGACGCTCTCACACCTCGTCGTTATTTGAGGTGTCTACCTCGCCTCCGAAGAGCGCCTTGCCCGTCGGACTAACGCATTTCAAGCAAGAACCGCGCGGTGCCTCCTCGTCGAGACAAATGGAGTCAATTCCTTCCTGGAGCGATGGTTGACCGTCGAGGAGAGTGGCCAACCGTCTTCTGAGGCACTCAGCGTCGGGTCCAAGGGGAAAAAAAACGCAAAGCCACCACCCTGAGCCGTCATTGGAGTGGAGCGAGCAATTCGCTTGAGAAAAAAATGTTACCTGCACTAAAGAGATGCTCGCGTGAATTCTTTTCGGTAAAAAAATTAAACTTACCCAGTAAACAAACAAAATTTACAAAACTTATATAACAAGATATATGGAGTCAAGAGTTATAGCTTCCAAGATGAATAGACACACATTTGTGAGAGTCGATTCGTAAGTCACAAAAGAAACATTTAAGAAAATGTTTCCCGCGTTTGAAAAGTACCGATCAATTAAGGTAGTTAGCAGGTATTGAAAGGTAGCCAACAGATATTATTATTGTTATCATATATAAAAGACATAGAATATCAATAAATTATGAAATGGAGGCAGGGAAAATATATCCCCATTAATTTGCATAATAAAGATTATTATTTTCGTAGCGAATGAATTTTACGCATCATATAATTTATGCAATGATTTCAAAAAGGTTCTCTTTGGGTGGATGTATCTTTTAAATCGAGAAAACAATAATTTTAGATTAAACGAAATAAGACAAAACAAATATTTAAGGCTCATTAAATTATAATGGAAAGAAAAAAAATAAAAGAACCATATATAATTGAAATGTTGCTAAAAGCAGTTGATTATTTACGTTGACGCGTGCTACACCAATCTCAATTTAAGTGGGAATAATTGGAAATTTTTTAATAAAAAATATGGTTAATATTGAATTACGAGCATGACTGCATAACATATTTTTAAGACTCACTCACTTGGTAAAACACAAGACATGCCTGTCATCGTAGAAGTAATTAACTCTTTAACTACAATATAGCGCTAGGGTAGCGAATCTGAGACATTTTTGGATGAAAAAACCTTCATCTTTCGATTATTTAAACAGAAAAATAGAGCATACCTAATGTTCCTAATTGATTGGAATTTCCTCTTCATTCAATCGTGGACCCGTCTATGGAAGTCTAGTCCTGTGGACTACACTCTCGAAACACATCGCATCGGAAATCTAATGTTTAAGTTGATTGATTGTAAAAAATGTGACAAAAGGGTGTTTTAGTACGTATTTTAAGATGTGCATCATTCCTTGGGCAGTTAAGATGCACTCCCAGTTTTGACGGGGAGAGTTTGGGTGTCGTCACTTCGGCCCAGGGGGCAGTGTCAGTCTCCCCGTTAAGGGGGCCTGGGGAAGGGGCTCTCCTATTCTTAAAGGGTGCCTTCCGACGGAGGAGACCGGCGTCCTCTGTCCAAAGTGGCGCCTTGACTAATGGCGCCTCTTAAATGAAGACGGAAGGTGTGTGCGCCACATTTTGTGACAAAATGACCTCGTTTCATCTTCCCCCACCCCCACCCTCGCCCCCTCTCCATTAACCCCGGCGTAAACCGGGAAACCCTAGCGAACGAGGGCACCCCTCCCTATCGCACAAAAGGGTCCTACTCTACTCTTCCCGTCCTTCGTCCATATCGCCTTTTTTCTCAAAAATGTCCTCCCTGACGCTTCTGACGCCACGTTTCCTAAGACCCTCGAAATATTTATTTCACAACCCCGATAAGGACTAAATATGGCTAGGAAGAAAATGCATTGATGTGTCGTCCCATATATTTCGATGTCGATTAAAATTCAGATGTTGATAAGTTTCGATTATCGAATTTTAGTGGCATTATCGAGAGTTAAAATTTAACTTTAGTAAAATTCACAGCATATATTTTTGGGTGCGTTATCGAGAGTAAAGATTAAACTTTATAAATATTGATATTATTCGGTGCATATTGAATGTGAATTTCTATCATTATTAGTATCGACTGAATAGGGTTTTAGAAACGTCATCGTAAGTTAAGTTTTCCCTGCCAAAGGTCGATAGTGTCTGATTTTAGGAGAGTTACAGAATGTGAAGTTTAACTTAAATTATTTCTTATGTGTGTGTGGATAGTGTTAGACGGTATTGCAGCTGAGAATGCTTGGACAGCGAGGTAAAGGGAAGTAAAAAATGATCATTTTCGATGGAATGAAGACTGTGAATATTGGAAGAGTTGTATGTCTTTAGCTTAGGGGGCAAGGTGTTTTCTGTCAGTTTAGGCGTTGCTTAGAAGTTTGTTGGTGTTTAGTTTCAGTGTCCACGAAAAGTGTTAACTGGAAGGATAGCTACCATTAATAGATCGTAAAAATATCGATAAATATGGGAAACTATTCTTTAGGTTACAGTCATTCAAATCCAAAATTGTATCTATCATTTATCCTATTTTTTAAATCGGTAATACCTTATGGAGTCTCAGCATATGTATCGGGAAGCCAAAAAAAAACATCGACTTTTTTTGTCATTAAATAGCGATGGTTATATATGGCCGTTATGTATCGTATTTTTTTCGCTCGATGAATGTAAAACAAAAAAATCGATGCTTTTCCGATGCGTTGTCATTCCGGACACCCCGGCCTCACACCATTCCATATACTATTTCCCTATGTTCCTCGTGGTTATGTGAGAGGGAAGAGATTGAGTATATTCCTCTTGATTGCAGGGAGAGTAGTGTGTGGTTTCTTCGGGTGGGGAGCTGACAGAGGCCCCGGAGATGGAAAGGGGTTCAAGGCTATGAAAAGGGGATACTGGGAACATTTAGTGAGAGAGCATTTGCAGAGATATGGGGAAGGAGAGGAGGGAGGAGGGGGGCGATAGTGGCGGGAGAGTAGGGTCTAAAATGGGGCAAACTGAGAGACGCCACGCTTTACTGAGAGAGGCGCTTTATTCTATATACATTCCTAAACAAAAGAAATTGAAACATAAAAAAGCACCCCGGGTGTTTGTCTACTCGTTAATTTTTACGCACAGTGTTCCGTTCCAGTGTACCATTTTGTCTCTGACAACGATAATTTCGATACGATTTCTGAAGTGTTAAATCAATAATCAATGTTACACCTTTCACATTCACACTAAAAGGGCTGAGTGATTGAAATGTCAATTACTGACCCAAGGGGTACAATGACCTAGCACCGTAGATCATTCGGACACCACCAAATGTCCAAGGTGTACAATATTTTTTCTCTATAACTTAAATGGAAATTTAACCCTGGCAAAGAAATCAGAATCACCTTGAATACTTGAGGGTAGATACAAAGAGTAGTGATAAATGGAGTTGGCACAAATTCAGTAGAGGTTACTTCAGGCGTTCCCCAGGGAAGTGTCATCGGACCTCTTTTATTCTTACTTCACGTTAACGACATTGACTCCATAGTCACTAGGAAGATTCGTTTATTTCCCGATGATACAGTAGTTTACGTGATATCCATGATAATCAGGACACAGCAGCTTTGTCAGCTGACCTTGCTATACAACGCTGGTGCGATACTTGGCAATTAGGATTAAACTTAAACAAGTGCGTAGTGATGAATTATTGGAATAGTTCCCTCTTGAATGCTTATTGCATTGTGAGCACCGAAATGAAATGTGTAGGTTCGATTAAATACTTAAAGGCGTTACCCTCACTCACGGCCTCTCCTGGGTGAAACACATACTAGGGGGACTATGTGGACAAGGCAAAAAATATGACGATTTATTAGAAGAGTACTGGGTGTAATTGTGATGAAGAGGTCAAATAGAGAAATGTTATATGTCGCTGTTTACGTCTCATTTAGAATATATTGCAAGTATTATATGGGATCCTGACGAAGTTGGATTAATTGATGGATTAGATCGCGTGCAGCGAAGAGGAGCTAGATTTGTAAAATGTTGTTATGATAAACATAGCAGCGTTACGAAAATATTAGAGCAGCTAGGTTGGGAATCATTTAATGGAGCGAAGGTTAAATTACAGATTGGAGCTCTTTCATAAATTGAAAGGAGGTCTCTTTAGCAGTGACGCTTAAAATGTATTAGTGGCCCCATCTTACTATGGTAGGAGAGATCATGCTATTAAAATTAGAGAGATTTAATGTAGAACAGATTGATTTAAGATGTAATTTTTCTCGCGTACTATAGTAGATCAGCATCAAGGTCAGTTGAGTCAGGGTCATATTCGGGTCCGAATTAGTGTGGTGTTTATTCACTCCATGAAACATACCCTAGCGGTGCTTTACAGGGTGCTAGATAAATAGAATTAAACAAAAATAAATAAATGAAACATAGTTCATCACTACGCCGACGCGACGCTAGACGAAACGATGGAATAACCTTAAAAAATTATCTCATCTTTGGCTTAAATCCTTAAATTTTCTCTAAATCTCTTTTCTTTTTTTGTTTCCTTGGTTTGGATTTCGAGAAAATGAATGCGCCGGAGCTGACGAATGGATTTCTATGGTTACCGCATCCCCTTGAGATCAAAGAATCTTCGTGTCTAATTTTGAATTTAGACACGAAGAATAATGCCTTTTTCGTCCGTCGTGCGGTGAACGACGAACGATTTATTAATTAATTAGAAATGAATTGAGTAATTGTTAAATGATTAACAACATAAAATTTCAAACATTTTATAACAATCTTCATTTTGATAGTTCTAAGATCTTCCTTCATTTTTTAAATGTTGAGCCGCTACTGTCGCTTGTTGAAATAAAAAGGCGGAATCACACATGAAGGGCGTACTTGTTGTAAAAGTTCTATAATTTCATCATCGGCTCTCAATGATAATGTCAGCAATTGAAATATGCGTAGCGCGCTGGTCCACCGAGTTCACTCTGGCTGGATTGAATTCAGGTAATGTGCAAAATGCGTTCATTACATAGTGTGCAATTCCCTTGAAATCCCGAGAATCCATGTCTCCGTTAAATAAGAACTTTCCTCTATGGTGCACATGATGAGAGTAAAAAAGGAAACATTTTAATGTATCTACAGCCAGCACCTAAATACCATGTAAACTAGGGCGTATTGCAGCGGGTGTTAGATCACCAAAAATTCATAAGGAAATGTTAGTTCAGACATTAATTTGAATAGACATTTGCTAATTTATAAATTTACATGTACTATACCCGTATAAATTATGCCAGAATTTATTCAATGTTTGTCTTTATTTAAATATATTCTGGTGCTTCACCTTGATTATATTATTATTGCGTGCATCGAGAAAGAATACTTGAATTTTTTTGACGAGGTCCATTCCTCTAATTTATTTGGAAGATCGAATCTGCAAAATTAATTCATGATGACAAATAATAATTGCCACTCTCGTGTCACATGAAAACTGAAATATCTTTTGCCTTCATACAATTTCAAGTGTAATTCTGATGCTAATGTAAAAAAAGTTTAAGTTTTCAAAACTTCCGTGTTTATAATCATCGACGCGTCGCCGAACTTGTTTTTTGTACTCTGGTCGTCGCATTCGTAAAGGGGATTGCTGTTTTATCAGTTAACTGCGATGACGAATACTCCACTACACAGAGTCTTATTTGGTCCATCGGTACCATACAAAGCGTGACATATATTTCATACAATGAGAAGTAAGCTTTACGTATTCACCTGGGATCTGCACTAAACGGACCACCAGGTCCCGTCAAAAAAAATAGGAATTCAAACGTTTTAATTATTGAATAAAATGGCAAAATGTACTTGCTTCACATTTGGCGAATTTTTAGCCGTTGTAAGAGATTAATTTTGTTCATTAAGTTGTCGTGTACTATCAGTAAATTGAAACGGCTTACAAGAAAATTCGTCGCAATTATCGATTATTTTTCGCATTGGTTGTGCATAATTTTGTTGAATGTTAAAAGAGTTTTGTTTCAGTTCGACCTGAAAATTTAATATTTTCATTAATATCGTCTGTTTAACATAATTTAATAATTGATAAAATTTAATTTCATATTTATTATAAAAAATATGCAGAGACATTGGATAATTATTTATTAAATATGCTACATTTTTTCATGAATGTTTCGAACACGTGCTTTTAGACATTTTTTTGACATATCTTTTTTGAATTAAATGCGACAGTTTTCCAAATTATTCCCCCCATCTCCTGGCTTACTTGACCTTTGAGTGCCTCAATATTTAGTGAATTTAATGTTCCACATAATTTGCATATTTAATAATACTCAATTAATTACTTGTCTGGTCACTTCGATAGCCTCTCTCGGATGAAAGCGCTTCAATTGTTTCGACTCTTTTATTCATTAAAATCGGAATTTGTCCTTTATAGTCCCCTATCCCTTAAACTCTTCCCCTGACCCTGAGCTCGTTATTACTGCATTCAGAGGATGAGGTCAAATGAAATAATTCCAAATATTCTTTGACTTTCTTATGTTATGGATAATCCTCCTGTTGAAGGTGGGTTTTTAGCCTGCTTCTAACACCTCTGCAAGGTTTGCATAAGAAGTATCGGTGACAATTTTTTTCCTGACGTGTGCGTGAAATGCTGAATTCAGACCGTCGGTTGTTAAGTGTGCGCATGATCGCTAGAGATCGGATTATTGGCATGAAATTTTGGCGATGCGAAAGGTCTGCACCAGTCTAAACTCTTCCTCCCGAAGTTCTTACGGACGGACGACCAAAAGGCCAGAGTCGAGTATATGTTTGCGAAGACCTTCTGCAAAGGGATCGCGACGATTCCCCAACCCCCGTACAGTCGACTTGGCACCCCTATTTTTCCTATTCCCTATCAAAGTGAAATCCTCTCTCCCTCAAAGGACACCACGATGGGACCCTACTAAGTGCACAGAAGCTTGCACGCTTACCTTTAAGGACATTCTGCCCAGCAGGGGGCCTTTGAAGTCTCGGAAAAGCCACCAGGGCAAAATTGTGTATCAATGCTTTTAAGAGTTGTACTTCGAAGAATTTTGAAGGGCATTGTAGCCATGTACGAGGTAAATATATCTTCATTGCCTCCCACAAATAAAACATTTGCAAAGCTAAACAAGGTGAAGAACAAACAACATCGAATACTTAGCCATTCAGTCACTAAAAACTCGATTCACTTAACACCTCTTGCCACGTGCCTCTCGGGTGCAAATGGATGAATACGAAGATTGAGATTCGTTCATCCGCGAGTGTTTTTTTCGGGTGGTCGTGGTTCATATTCATATCTCATTGTCATTCATCATTATACATTTACGACGGTCGCAATCACTTATTAAACAAAAGCAGAACGAACGGTGAGGCCGGCCTCCACGTCGCATACATTTCCAAAAAATTAAAAGGGTTCAGGGTTCGCCGGAATTGGAATGGATTCGCAGACGTTTTTTTGTTATTCTCTGAATGCAAATGAAAGGCTCTCCGACCCACATTTCGCTTTCATTTACCCCGTTTCATTATTAGCATATCTTCCTTGGTTTCCCTTACAGTGCTGAAGTTAACGAGGAGTTAATGAGTTACCTTTCATCCTCAAGGCTCTTAGAATTCCGTTTCGTGTGGAGACTAAAAAAACATTCCTCTCTCTCTCTCTATCTCTGTGTAAGTAGAATTGTAAAAAACAAGGGGATTAGGGTAAAAGGGGAAATTTATTTTTTTTGCAGAATGTCAACTCCAAGATGTGCATAGCATCATCCACTCTGTTATGTTTTCGCTCATAAGTCTTGTGATTTAAGTATTTGTACGCGCATTAAACCTTTAATTGAATCATATACGTGTGTTCCCGACCGACGAGTAAATACGCAATTTAGTCGCCAATGCTTTTCTCCATGAAGTCATAGCGTTAATGGTGTAACTTTAAATTGACGAATTGTTTATTAAAGTGACATTTGTTTTTCATGACCTTAATTTAATCAAATAACATTTACTGATATTGATGAATTGATATTTGATAAATTGAGGGAAAATAATTTGTAAAATTCGATCTATTTTTCGGTTCATTTTGAAATGCTGACTTGCCGTCACTGTGGGCGTTTGCAGTATCAGGGAAAAAATAAGTATTCCCCTCTGCTTCAAATATATAATAAATTGTATTTTACTAATTTGAGAAAAAATACAATTCTTATCTTATTTGCGAGGCGACATTCATTCGATTGACAAATGAACATCGTTTTTACTATGAAGTTATTGTGTTTACAAACTGCGTCGTCATGTTTATGCTTCCTGATTTCGGTGTTGTCTTGGAATTCTTTTTTATCTACTTGCATGCAAGTAAATAGTAAATTATTTTTTTTGTTCGTAATGAGAAAAGATCTTGCAAAATGTCCCAAATTAACATTCCTTAATGCGAAATGTTGTGCGGGTCTGTGCATCTCCAAATGTTTTTTTTTGTAGGAGCGCCATTTCGTTCAACGCGAGGAGAATCTTCAAAATTAATTTCGTCTTTGGGATGTTACATCTGTAAGTGTGGCGACGGAAGTTGTGTGTATCATTTTACAGCCTTAAAGCCATTACATTACCCTGTTGTTTGTCAAATTAAAAACCTATTTCTTCAAATTGAAATAGTATTTCATTACTGGAGGTCATCGTCTCTAGATGACCATGTTAAATATGTGCACTTTTTTGGTGAACAATACATGAAACATATATTTAAGAGATAAGTGCTAAAGTTTCCAAGAGATAAAATTAGCTTTTACTTAATTCCGATTCCATTTTACCACTCCTATTTTCCAGTAATTTGCATACAATATCTTATACCAACGTTCTTTTGCCACACATTCTTTTTGGTGGCTCGCAGGGTATTTATGTTGATGTAGATGTCCTGTTAAAATATGCCAAAAAAGCCGTAACTTTGTGCAGTGAATGTTCCATTCCTTCGTGACCCATGAACATTATTGCGTAGCATACCGTTAAAAAGAGGTTCTCAACGGAGACTAAGTAAACATACAGTTCTCCTAAGAAAAAACAGCCTGATCTTCCGCTCTATACAAGTCCCACTTTCATTTCTGAATGCGTACCTCGCTTTTATTCCTCCGACGCGCCTAATCCATTCAAACTCTTTCCTCGGTTGACTAATTGCCCTCCCCTCTATCGCAGTCTTCAAAATCTAATGGCCTCTCTTGAATAATTTGTTTGTGCGAATTTTGGCAAATATCGATCTCGGGTAATATTGAAAATCCTAAGAAATCGAATGATGTTTATTCACACAAGGATTCTTGTTGTTTCTATGTATACAAGGTCTGCCCCAAAAATAAGTAGAATAAATCCGAGGGAAATATATACATTTATTGCAGATTAAAGTGCAAATTGCTAAAAGTCTTTATGAGAGCATCCTTATGCATGGACACACGCCAATAACATTGCCCCTACCACGATTCTGGTACGCTTCCTGTAAGGCATCAGCGGGGCCCTCGTTCGGGCGCCACTTCACGGCCCTTCTGACGTAATCCAGTGGTCCAAAAGATACTCAGAGGGGTTTAACTTGGGTCGTACTCAATGACCAATGTCTCGTCAGCAGTAACCACCTATTCTGAAACACATGGGTTACTTTCACGGTGTTCGAAAAGGTCAAAGGCAAGAATGTAACGCAAGCAGTCTTCCGACAGCACCATTTGTGACCATCTTGGCACGCATCTTTCTCGTGGCTAAATCTTCTAAGGACTGTGGTTTTCTGAATATTGCACTCTTCTGCTATCACATCCTGACACTCGGGATTGGTCAATCAATCGGAATTGAGCACGTGTCTCACTTTTTGCACGTTTTCATCACACTGTGTTGTTGATGGACATTCCCCATCGTCAACCTCCTCTCTGTCCTTCCAGAACATCCTGTGCAGAAAACCATTCCTCGGGACATTTCTCCATCTCCATAAGCATCCTTTACCTTTGGCCATGCTCTCCGAATCCCAATTCTCCAAGATTAATGCACGATATGATTGCATATCATTCAAAAGTGGCAAATTTGAATTGGTGATGTGGCCGTCGAACATGGGTCCACAGTCTATCAGCAATTCGCAAACTGTCAGTGCCCACAGTTAAATGACGTGGGTCGTTTTGCTTTCCAAAGACTTTCACCATTTTTCCCACCGCAAATCATCCCACTCTCATCCCATCTGCATTGGTGGCAAAAAAAATCATTCTACTTATTTTTGAGACAATTAATGTATTTTGTAAAGAAATTCTATTTTTTTACGTATCTTTTCTTCCAATACTCCATTGTAGACCGATATTTTAGCATGAGACAAGTGCTCAAGCACGGGATATGGCTTTGGTTTCAAATGTACCATTGGCTTCTAAAGATCTCACGACATTATCCTTCTGTCGGAAGTGGCGTTCAATTTGAATCCAGGGATATTCATTTGCGGATGGGTTTCGTTTGTTCCAATTCAAATTAGTACAATCAAGAATTAATCATAGGCGTTACTTCTTTTTTAGTTCGTTCCAAATCTTAGTGCCCAACAATGCCAGACACGGGGAACCAGGTCGTGTTTTGTCACCGGTGACCTATTCAGGAGGAAAATAGGACCTCTATGGGCGAAGATACTTGGCTGTCTCCTAGAGTTTTGCGTTTTACTCTAGAATTGTTGAAGTGGGAAAGACTAAACGAACCTTTTTTCTTTAAACAAAGTCAAACAGTTTTTTTTTTCAAAGTTTGACCAAATCTCGACAGAATATCGTGTTTTAATTATATTAAAGTAAAACGCTTTGGTTCGTTTATGCGAGAGTAGCTTGAAAGGTTCTCAAAATCATAACCAGATGTCGGCGCCGGCGAAACAAGTTTCCCGCGTAGTAATGTGGTGTAGTTCAGAAAGGATATTTTGCATACGAAAATATTTTCAAATAATCGAGGGATGCGAAATTTAATTTATCAAAAACTTTCGAATCTTTGTTTCAATTATGGATTTAAAGATTTCCCTCCATTATTAAACCTTAATTTTTAATCTTGGTAATAATTTCTTCAATTTATATTTATTCATGGCAACGATATAAAAACAACAGATTTCCAAATAATCAAGATGGCGCGTGTTTTGAAAAGGCATTTTCTATTATACTCTTACATTTACTTTGTTTATTACTTATTATTTTTAATATTGAAGTTTAATACTTATTATGTGTACATATTTGCTGATGCCTCTTTCAGGAATTAAGCATGGCTTATCTCTTAATTAATAACAGCCGCAAAAACAATATTCAGGAAATGGAGGAATTAAAAGGTGTTCGAGACCTCTTTTATTTTTCCTTAATACGTAATCATTATTCAAGTTTTTGCCCTTTTCTGTTCCATTACCGTGTGTATTAAATGAAAAACAAGAGAGAACTCGGACGCGTTACTAGTCATTCGTTAATATGGCGCCATGACTAAGTATTTGTAGGAGGTGTTAAACAGCGAATGGGAGAGTAACGTTTGGATTTTTTCTTTTACCTTGGAGATGCCAACAGAGATATTCAAATTTAAACCTAACGTTTTTTTATGTATTTTACCGTGCGTGTTAATAATTATTGTAATACACTGTTTTTTTCTTCAAGTATCAATTCGCGATGTTGGCCTGGCTGCTTTTAACCGAATTTTAAACAGGTTTCACCTTTTTGTCTTTTTGCAGGTAGCCTTTTAAAATATAGCATGATGCATTCTGGGGTAATACATTGAACTTTAAAAAAATCTTTCAAATTATTTTTTAATTTTGTACTCGTTGTATAGTACTGAGACGATAACATTTTCTTCTTGAAATGGAATATCTTAACACAAGGGAACCAAAGTAGTTAGATTGGCAACATAGAATGTTACGACAATGTCGAGGACAGGTAAATTAGAGAATATTAAGCTTGAGATGGAAAGAGGTAATATAGACGTTTTAGGTTTATGCGATGTGAGATGGAGAGATAGCGGGGATTACTGAAGTGATAATTGTAGAATCATGTACAACTGCGGGGACAAGATCCAACGAGAGGTCGCCGTAATATTGAATAAAGGGGTAGGAAGAAGCGTAGTCAACACAGAGCAAGCAACAGATGGAATTTTACTCGTAGAGATTAAAGCAGAGCCGATGAACTTGGTCATTGTTCAGGTATACATGCCACCGAGCAACCACAAGGTGGAAGAAGTAGATAGGATTTACGATGAGTTAGAGGATATCATCGCGAGTGTTCCTGCAGGGAAACATTTGATAGTGATGGGGTATTGGAATGCGACGGTAGGCGAAGGAAGAGATTGTAATGAGGTGGGAGACTATGGGTTAGGCACGAGGAATGAACGCGGGGAGAAAGCAATTGAATTCTGCAGGAGACAGGGGCTATTCATCACCAAAACATCGTTTGGACACCACAAAAGGCGTAGGTATACATGGAAAATGCCAGGTGACTCAGAAAGGTATCAGTTAGATTATATTATGGTTAGGCACAGGTTTAGGAACAGTGTGATAAATTCGCACAGTTTCCCAGGAGCGGATGCGGACTCTGACCACAATTTAGTTGTTATGAAATGTAATGTTCGTTTCAAGAAGATAAGGCAAGGGCGGCGGGTTAGGAAATGGAATTTAGAAGCAGTAAATGGATTAACGAAGAAGGAGTATCAGCAGGCTGTAGAGAAAATGATGGATGACGGTAAAGAACTGAGTACTATCGAAGAAAAATGGGAATGTATCCAGCAAGGGATATCGAAAGCCGCAAAAGACACTATAGGAACCGTTAACGGGAAAAGGATAAGGAAACCATGGGTAACGTACGAGATGAAAGCAAAGATGGATGAGAGAAGAAGATGGAAGAATTTAAACACAGAGTTAGGCAAAATGAAGTACAAAGAGTTAAACAATAAAATGAGAAGGGCCACAAATAAAGCAAAAGAAGAATGGTGGAAAACGCTATGCGAGGATATGGAAAGTTTGCAGAAGAAGGGTGAAATTGGTGCTCTATACAGCAAGGTTAAGTTATTATCGGGAAGTAAGAAGGCAAGATCTGTGCTAACAGTTAAAGATAAATGGGGTAAGATAATAGTTGAACCAGGAAAAATCCAAGAGAGATGGAAGGAATATATAGAAACACTGTATGGTAAAGAACTTAGGCCGACAAGGTTAGACATAGAAAAGGAACATTACGTAGAAGAAGATAGCTTAGATCCAGGCATATTCGACGATGAAATAGAAAGGGCATTAAAGGAGATGAAAGCAAATAAGGCTGTGGGGGTGGACAATATTCATGTAGAAATGTTGAAATGGTTAGGGAAAGGTGGGGAGAAGACCATATATGGACTGATTCGTAGTATCTATGAGGAAGGAATCTGGCCGGAAGATTTTGTGAGATCGGTGTTAGTTCCTTTTCCAAAAAAGGCAAAGGCTTCGTCATGTGAGGATTACAGAACAATAAGTTTGATATCCCACGCAGCTAAAGTTATTCTCAGGATCATCAACAAAAGGATAGAGAGTAAGGCAAATGATTACTTAGGTGATGATCAGTTTGGGTTTAGGAAGGGAAGAGGTACGTGTGATGCCATCGCAGTAATGAGATCACTAATCGAGAGGAATATAGAATGCAATGCAATGGGGAATTCGTAAAATCAGGGCACATTTGCCTGTTTCGTAGATTTCGTAGTTTGTTAGAGTGAATTTGGAAAAACTAATCCGTGTATTGCAGAAAATAGGAATGAATTGGAGGGACAGGATACTGATCCGCAACCTGTACATGTCTCAGCCTGCTCAGGTGCGGGTGAGGAACGGAGAGTTCGGATGGGCAGTGTTAGGAAGAGGTGTAAGGCAGGGTTGCCAATTATCACCGGTGCTGTTCAACGTATATGTAGAGGAAATGATTAAAGAGGCATGGGAAGAACTGGAGGTAGGAATGAAAGTCGGAGGGGAATTCGTAAAATCGGTTAGGTTTGCTGATGACCAAGCATTAGTTGCTCAGTCAGCCAATGGGTTGCAAGCATTGCTGAGTGAATTGGAGATTCTGTGCGATAAATATGGGATGAGAATCAATATTAATAAAACAAAGGTTATTCGATGTTCCAGAAAAAAAATGTAAAAGTTAAACTAATTAAAAAATTAATTAAATACGTATAATAATTAAGAAAATAAATTAATTAAGAAAATAAATAATTTAAATAAATTAAATTAGGAGGGGAAAATATAGAGCAGGTAAAACAGTTTACCTACCTCGGGAATGTTTTGAACCAACACGGTCAAAGTAGTAGGGACGTAAGGAGAAGAATTGCGCTAGGCAAAGAGGGTTTCTCAAGGAGGAGGGGGTTGATGACGAGGTCGTGGAGTAGGGAAATTAAGAAAAGACTCCTAAATACTTTGATATGGGGCGTAGCTATGTACAGCGGGGAAACGTGGTTGCTGAAGTAGGATGATAGACGTTGATTGGAGGCTTTTGAAATGTGGGTGTGGAGAAGAATGAAGAAGGTGAAATGGACCGAAAGAAAAACAAATGAGGAAGTACTAGAGATGGTGGGGGAGGAGAGAGGTTTGTTGAGAGAAATCCTATGGAGGCAGGAAAAATGGATGAAAGGCGTATTGAGCGGTAGTGGAATGTTGAAGAGGGTAATAGAGGGGAGAATGTTGGGCAAGCGAGGAAAGGGCAGGAACAGGATAGGAATGTTGGATGGGATGAAGGGAGGAAAGAAGTACACAGAGATGAAGAGGGACCTAATATAGAGTAGGTTGCTGGATTGTGTTTGGTTTGTAGTTACAAAATGTTTATTTGATAGTTGGCCCCATTCAAAAACGTTGGCCGTTAGATTACCTAATAATAACAAAGTTAAGGGAATCAAAAAAGCTATCGTAAGATGTTACTGATTTTTTTGTAAATTTTTCCGGAATGTTGTATTGAAAGCTATTTTCCTGTAAAAAATCAGAAAATTAGTCTTAAGAAATAATAATAACACGGATACGTGTTCATTTTTTTCCGTTTGTTCCATCCAAGGCATGAGAGAAAGAAAAGATAGTGGTCACGAGCGTTGATCTACGTATCCGAAGTCTTGGCCGTGATTGCTTCAAGAACAGTGACCTCCGCCTACGCATTAACGAATAAAATACAACAGCGACCTCTCCCGGCTTCTTCCTCGCTAGAACGGCCTTTGTTGGCCGAAAATGCAATTGCATTCGCGCATGCGCAGTCATGTAAGGCATTGGAATGACAAGAATATGGCTTGGAAGTAATTCATTGCAAGTAGAAGTCCTTGCGTGCCGCTGCCAATTGAGACGGGAAGCCTTTTTAGGGGAACAGTCGCGAACATAAAAGCTCTGCTTGGGCCATGGGGAAGGGGTTCAAATAGGGTTGAAAAGAAGGTTTTTTTCGGGGAAAAGGGGGGCAATGCCATTGACCGAGAGAGACGCAATAGAAACGGAGCCCATGACGGGAATGTTGACCCCAAAAAGGTTCCAAGTAGGGGCGTTATCCTCGCTGAAGGATTTCCCCGCACTAACTGGGACGGCTGTTAAACTTTTTCAATTATTTTTTAGGCATATTTGCGAAAATAAATATGATTTCCGCAACCTGTACATGTCTCAGACTGCTCAGGTGCGAGTGGGGAACGGAGAGTCCGGATGGGCAGTGTTAGGAAGAGGTGTAAGGCAGGGTTGCCCATTGTCACTGTTGCTGTTCAACGTATATGTGGAGGAAATGATTAAAGAGGCTTGGGAAGAACTGGAGGTAGGAATGAAATTCGGAGGGGAATATGTAAAATCGGTTAGGTTTGCTGATGACCAAGCTATAGAGTATTCATATATATATATATATATATATATATATATATATATATGTACTAAAGAGGAAAAACTCACTGGTTCTCGAATTTTCGGTGGTCCAACCACCTTTCTCAAGAGGAATTAGGAACAGAACTGAGGCAGAGGAGGGCCCGAAAGCAGTGGTAGGAAGGAGAAGGGGAAAAGAGGGGAAAAGAGGGGAAAAGAAAGGAAAAGGGGGGAAAAAAGGGGGGAAGGCATTCGAGGTGAGGAGTTTGGAGGGGTAGTGTATGGCGCGGGAATTTTAAAAAAGGTGGGGATGATATGGAAGTTGTTGGGGGCGGAGGGGGATGAAATTATATGCATAAAGGGGGCAATTAATGTCTAATATCAATACCTGGGCGATTCCAGGAATCCAAGAGCCAGATGAAAGCTAGCTCTAATGTTTTGAGTTTCAGTGGAGGGTCTGAGTGTGGGAGGGATGCTAAGACGGATACTTTAAAACATTGGTCAAAGGCAGCGTTGTGTTCGGAGGCATGTTTGGGGATTGGGAGCATACCAGTAAGGGAGGAATTGTTGCATGAGGCTCTATGAGTTTTTCCTCTTTTGTGTTTTGGTTTCTGTGTTTGTTATGACTTATCAGTGAATTTACATTACACGTTTGTGGGTTTTCCAAAAAAGTGTATATATATATATATATATATATTCAAATACGAATATATTATATATATAGTTTGATCTGATATAGTTTGTCTATACTGATCTATTTTTCCCCTATTATTTTTAATCTTTAATTCAGCCCTTCTCTTTCTGGAAAATCGCATAACCTTTATTTAATTAATATTGATTCTTGGATGACTGATAAATTATAGCTTCGTCATCAGCAAACCTAACCGATTTTACGAATTCCCCTCCGACTTCCACTCCCACCGACTTAATAACAACTTGGTATCTTCCTTTATCATAGTTCTGGCCTATTTAGAGAATTGATATAATTTTAATAGCCAATGGGTGTAAAGCACAATTAAAAGTTAATGTACGTTTTCTGCGACTTTTAGCCATAAATGAATTTGAGAAAACACAATGAGCAAATTTTCAAATTTCGCAAAAAACAAACAACGGTTGCCTTGGAAGCTCATTTGTCATTGCAACGCGCAGGCAACCGATAACGAACAAAAATAAACTAATTCCTGACAGATTCAGTTCTTGAAATTGTAGCTTATTAATTGTCCAATATTTGCAATTTTCCCCTAGTTAACAGATTGCAAAATCAAAGGTATAATTTGTGGAGTAAATAATATTCGGAAGGGCTAAATATGGCGTAGTACCTCAAATGCTGGGCAGAAGCAAATTCAGTAATTATGCACAAATTACCATTATTACGCTTAATAAGTCCGTGGATCGAGCATTTTTAACTTAAATATCAATGTTTTTTAATTCATACTTAAACATAGCCGCGAATGATAATTATTTACCGTTTCTAAGGTAGGTAACGACTAACAGAAGTTACAATTACCATATTAAGTAAGTATTAATCATAAATGTTCATTAATTTTATAAAAAATAATGTACTGTTTAATAAAATGCAAGACGATTAAATAATTTTCGAAATTACTCTTTCAGTTTTTTCATGTAGTTACGGTATCATGTCTATTCATTGTTTCTCTCGGCCAAACTCGCGCATGGGATTCCAAGGCGACCGTAAGTAATTGCGAAACGGAGACATTTCAGTTCATTTGACAGAGAAACACGGGGAGTGAAAATATCGAGAAAGAACGCAGCAGCGCAACAAAATGTGCCGAGTCATAAATAGAAGAAAAAAGTCCATTTCATCATCACCAGGACGTGGCGATTTAATTAAGATGCCGCAGTAAGGGAAGACTCTCTCCCTCAGACTCTCTGTGTGTGCGGGGATATATAGTATATCCGGTTTGCCGAAAAATATGTAACGTTATAAATAAGGGAATAAAAATGCATTATAAAATTTTATTAAAAATGGAATTATATTTATGTATATGTGTTGTGTGGATACAAGTGTTTGCGTGTGTATATATACATATATATATATATATATATATATATATATATATATATATATATATATATATATATATATCACGAAATCCCGCCATACGGCGAACAAATATTACTTCACACATAGAAATAGATATAAGGAAAGGGGATAGGAAAACACATAAAAGACGAACACAGGAAAGGTGGAGAAGGCGGATTTGAGAAGATCACAAACGTAGAATAAGGAAATATTTTTAATCATTTTATATATATATATATATATATATATATATATAAAACCATAAACACAGTAATCAACCCGAAGGTCGGTTTAGTAGGTGATGGTAGAGCTCACCCATGTACCAAGCCCGACGGCGTGTGAATATTCACACATCAGGGTAGGGGGGCCAGTTCCTTTCCCTGTGCCGGTTATGGTTTCCCAGGAAGATCTGGTACCCGAAAAATGAACTAGCTTGGGTGGAGCTGCAGGTGCCCGAAGTGCCTTGCCCGGGAATCGAACCCGGGACCCTCCGGTCAGTAGTCCAACGCTCTACCCCCTAGACCACCGCGACCCATATATATATATATATATATATATATATATATATATGTTAGTATATAATTACGAAGAGGAATGGGGACCTGCCAGAACTGTAGAGGAAAGAAAGACATATTTTGAGGAAAATCCTAGGACCTTTGAAAAACACAGAAAATATTTGGATTAGGAGAAAAAAAGAGAATCTTTATAGGACTACCGAGAAAATCACCGATACGATGAGAAAAAGAAGATTGAGATTCTATGGACACCTAAAGCGATTGGATGAAAATAAATTAACAAAATAATACTGAACTATATTTCAATATTGAAACAAACAACAGGATGGTTAGAGGAGACCAGGAGGGATGCGGCAAATATTGGAATAACGGAGGAAGTGATTCACAGAGCAGGGAGAGGTGCAGAAAACTAATGGACAATACAAGATTTACTGAAGACCAACCAACACAAAAACAAAGAGGGTGTGGACCGAAGAACAACGACGAACAGTAGGGGAGGAAATGAAGAAGTCCTGCAGGGAAGCAAGAAAGAAGAAAACCAGAAGTCTTGAGGTCATTGCGGTCCATAGTTGACCAAACTCAATAAAAAGATATATACACACATGCATAGAAAGAGGGAAATGGAAGAGAAAGGGCGGTAGGTGAAATAACAAGTCATTGTGGGCGTCAAGTGGTTTAGTTATTGCAGGGGATAAGGAGAGGGATTCTTCTTTCAATCCGTTCCTTCCCATGCTCTCCACCTCATATTTTATTCACCTCCCCGTCGCAATTTTCATGCCTGGTTTCCTGTCCATTTTATTACGCCCCTGAATGCGATTTCCTCGGAAAAGTGTGACGTCATGTTGCTGTAAACTATCGGTGGCTCCATCCAGCCTCCGCTGCTCGAATTATATTTTTACAAATTTACCCTCCAAAATGTTTCCAGTAAATTTTTTCCCCCATTTCTATTTTTCGGAATGAGAAGATGAGGGAAACACTGTTTCTATTTTGTTTATGTTAACGTAAATTTGAAATAAATGGTATGATATCTTCTAATTTCAACCTGAAATTTAAATGTTTTGGTGATATAATCTCAGTGTTTTATACTATAATTTTCCCTCCTACACTTTCTTATAAGTTCTTTTCTATATCATGGGAGCTTTCCTCGGTGCCGGCTTGAATTTCTTTCTGCACAAAGTTTGCTTCTTTTCAAACCACAAGGACGTATTTCTAAGCTAATAATTCCATATGTATAAATTGCTATTTAAATATACCTTAATGCTCTGGTTATGATTAATTAAGTTGTTTGTTTAATTGCCATGGTATCGGTAATTTTCTGTGCAATTTCAATGAATTCATTATTTTACTAGCTTTTGCTTTTTTACTGGGGCTGATCAATGTGAGAAAGGAAAATTGCCTTCTCATAAAGTATATCCGAAGGTTAATCGTTAATTCATTGTATTATGGTAATCCTGATGACCTCGTGCTTCGAGGATATGGTGAGATCAACGAAAGATAGTTAGTTCTACGTAAAACGCGGATGAGTACTTCGATGTTGCTATAACATAAGACAAACTACATAGAAATATTTTAACTTGCTTCAGTTAGGACAGTAGCCAGTCTTTTTGACGTTCGGGGTACCATGCTTCCCCTTTTGGGTTCTAATGGATGTCTTCTATGAGTTCTTCCATCGAAGAAAACGTTTTTTTTTCACAGAAAATATATTTTTGCGCCCGGAATTCGTAGGTTTTCGCTCCGTTTGATTACAATTCTTAAGAACACTTAAGGAATCCGATCAGCTTCACTGCTAACTTTTAATTATTATTACTGTCCGCGAATTTCTCAACGGTACTCAGGGAAATAACCGATTCAATCCTTATGTTATATTATTTAATATGATCAAAATTTAATCATTTATAAATGATCAAAGATTAACAATTATTTGACTCAGTTATGAAAAGAAACGTCTCCCACATATATCGTTTCTTCCCACTCTCGGCAAATGGCCATATCGCTTTCTCACACGCGATGGCTTCACAATCAGCACATTCGATCAAAATACCAGAGTTGAATTATTTTTTCGAAGATGAAACAGTAAAAAATTATTCACTTTTTGAATCATGTTGCAGGAAATACATTTGCAACACCATTGGTGTTTATGTTAACGAAACAAATATTATGCGGATGACGGGGACGTTGATTAAGGATATCAAGAAAAGACTCGTAAAAACTCTGATATGGAGCGTAGCTCTATGTACGGCGGGGAAACGTGGTCGCTGAAGCAGGAGGATAGACGTAGATTGGAGGCTTTTGAAATGTGGGTGTGGAGAAGAATGGAGAAGGTGAAATGAACCGAAAGGAAAACAAATGAGGAAGTACTGGAGATGGTGGTTGAGGAGAGGGGTTTGTTGAGAGAAATAGACAGGACGAATCGTACATTCTGTGACAGATGGGAGGATGCTGACCTTACGAGGAAAAGGATTGGGAAAGGCAAATACTAGGATAGTGATGTTGGATGGAACGAAGGGATGAGGGAAGTATGCAGAATTCAATTTGGACTTATTGTAGTACCCGACGTAGTGTTGTGTTTTGATTAGGAGATATTTTACAGACACTGTTCATCCTAAACCTACCTTAGCTGGTACTAATATAAATGCTATAACCTTGTAAATTTTGAATTATTCAGTTTCATCAATGATTTTAAGGTAACGGTGAAATAACGTCAAAAGTTAATTGTGAGTTGAAATTTCCTTTCATCGTTGAATGGCATTTATAATAAATCTGTCTGATGAGTCCGTTCTAATGCAGTGTTGTCTGATGGGGGGGGACGGGATCTTACCCTTGTGGATCGGGATCTCTCCGAAGATTCGAAGGGTATATCCGACTGTAGAAATGCGTGAAGACAATTATTTCCTTCCCTTCTCGAAGGTTTGAGTGGCTTGCTTAATGAAGCGGTTTTTGCTCGCGGGTGTCCAACCCTTCCGGAATCAATCCTAGGGCAATAATTGCCCTTCGATTTTCTTCTTTGGGCGGGGCAGTAATTAATGAGAGAACGAGGTTCGTTTAAAGGATGGAGAGGGATGAGGGGCTTTCGTTTTTCAGAGGGGAGGTAGGTAATAAGACCGGAATCAGGAGGGGTTGTTTAGCGGGGACGTTATTTCAAAAAGTCGTTTCATGTTTCATATTCGGAGAGAACTTCACAACATATTTGAGATTTGGCTGTGGAGCACAGCTGAACAGGGGAAGAAAAGATAAATTAATTGCAACGGGGTAGTAGTTCTGTTTTTCATTTTCGTCGTCTACTATGGCGACCTTCCACGGAGTAAATACTGCAAGTGTTTCTTTTGTGTGAATACATTTTGATGGCCAGCGGAAGTGAGGATATAAATTGAAAACGCAATTCAGACGTTAAGTACAAATAAATAGGTGTCCCGTTCAAGTTCTCACAAATGTAAGAACTCAGACGATTCAGAGCATAGATCTTTGTGTATTATTTGGTCGACCAATGGGAACGCCCCGTCGAATACCGGCTGAGAGAGGTAAGCCGTAGAAACAATTGAAGTTGTTGAAGCGAAAATAGATTCTTAAGTAAACCTTAGCTGCTAGAGACGAAGTGATGAAGATATCCACTATCAAAGCCTATTTATTCATAGAATTTAATTCATTTTTCTCAAATAGACTAATTTTCTATCTATAGTTTAATTGAATTCGTTTCCATTCTGGATAATCCACGTGTCTACGTCATTATCCTCTGTTTTTGTCACTTTCGGTTTGAGGTGGTCGTGTGTGGTTGGCTCACTTAATAACTCGTCGTCTCTCGTGTTTCGTTACCTAGCGACTGTGATTAAGTGGTGAAGATGGCCCATCTTTTGCGTTACGCAAAGTTCATGCGGTGTTTAAGGAACTGTCCCGTTCTTGTCTTCATATTCTTAACTCCGATTACCTCAAGTGAAATCTTTTGCTTTGAATGGGGAACGAGTCTCAATAGCTTGCACCATTCTAGATCCATGATCTATTTGAACATTCAAGTTATAGAACGATCGCGAGCTAGGTTATAAGTTAGCTATCTTTCTTGATGTGTTTTTAGAAAGAAGGAATAAAATGACACGGAGATTAAAGAAGACTTTTCTGAATGCAATGAACGATGAGGAGAAGCTGTCCAGCAAAATTATTTAGAATGGAGAAAGGCAAAATGTTTTAGGATAATCTTATGAGTTTATTTTTATGTAATTTCAAAATAATTGAATGACTACTAAGACTTTTCTTGTATAACATTCATACAATGTCTCGACAATTATACTTTAGCTAAGGTTAATCAAAATTATTTATTTGTATGAAATTTGAACGTTTTAAATTCAGAATTCAGACATTGTTAACGACAGGTGGACGTCTAACGCCCAAAAATTAGAGCGCTGAGTAACTTTGATTAAGAGACAATAAGAAGGTCGTACATTTGGATGTGAATCAAGTGGAGCATGATTATGTACATTAATTGACTTCGCAATATAATATTTTTTTATTCAGTCGTTTCTATTCTTGTTTTCTATTGATTTCAAACGTCTATCAAGTATTGAAAAGACATAACCATGGTATCAACTTAGAAGTAATTCGACATCTCCCGGTGAAGAGTGTAATTTCACCCAAATCTTCTGGCCTTTAATATCTTTTCTTACAAGAGTTCCAATAAAAACAATATTCTTTGTCATGGTGTGTGTGTGTAAATTCTTGATAAAAGTCATATGTAAATATTGGAACAAGTGAACTACACGGCAGAATTCATACATGCACAGGGACCGGATCTATGAAGAAAGAATCAATAAATTTAGCCCTGAGGACAGAGCAGCTCAAACGGATGACCTAAATACTACACGGCGCTGGTGCGATACTTGGCATTTAGAATTAAACTCTAAAAAAGTGGGTAGTGATGAAGTTTTGGAAAAAGAGCGCTTCTCACCCGAACACCTACTGCAGCGGGAATACCGAAATTGAATATGTAGACTCGATTGAATACTAAAAGGTGTTACCGTTACTCACGACCTTTCCTGGATGACACACATACCCAGGGGGAATAGGTGGACAAGCTAAATAAAATGAGGATTTATTAGAGGAGTACTGGGTGTAAATGCGATGAAAAGGTCAAGGAGATAAATGTAATCTTTCGCTGGTTAGGCCTCATGTATAGCATATGCTTCTATTATGCTTGTATCCTCACGAAGTTGGATTGATTGCCGAGTTAGAATGTATGCAGCGTAGAGGAGCTAGATTTGTAACACGTTGTCATGATAAGTTTAGTGGCGTATCCAAAATATTAGAGGACCCTAATCTAGGAATCATTTAATGGAGCGAAGGTTATTTTACAGATTAAATTTCCTCCATAATTTGAAGGACGTCTCTTTTGCGATTATGCTGAAATATAGCCTTTAGCTATCATCATCATCTACGTGATGTAATTTATTTTACCTATTTTTCTCTAGCTAAAATAAGGAACCTAATTTTTTTATGTCAAATTCATGGTTTTGCGTAATTAGAAGATGGTGATTGATTTCACTTGTGGTGGTCTTCAATATTTAAATGAACTTTTTTGTTCGAAATCAAATTAATCCGAACAACTGCATTCTTTTGGATTTATAGTATTTTCATCCGAGAGACTAATTACTCTTTGACCCTTAAAGTTTCTATCATTTCCCCGGGTGATCCTTCGCTGATTTATCAGTAAGCGGCAATAGGTTCACGGAGGCTATCGTTTCCGGTCCGACAAATATCCAGCAGCTGGATTGGGAATGACCGGCGGATTAAATTGAACTGGGCATTTCAGCGATCTGGTCTGTGCCCCAAATAGAGGCACCTTGGCGCTATTCCGCAGGATTGATTCCGCTTGGTCGCCATTTCATCAATGATTGGACAGCTTCGTGCCCAATTTCGTCACCTTCCGTGTCCCTTAGCTTTGGATTCGAAGCTCTGCCTGGCTCTCTTCGGGCGAAACGTCTTTGTCCACTATTCCGAGTGAGTCGTCCCTAGCTGAGCTCAATTGTTGCGATCGCATCTAAGGCGTTGATGCAATTATCTCTGTCCATTGGTATCGGGGCGAGATGACTGCGTAGACATATTTATAGTATTCATTATTGGCAAAGTGTAAGATATTGCCAAGCAAGTTCACGCTTACCTTCTTCGGCAAAATTAAGATTAACTCGAATTGAATTTTCGATGTTTTGAACTGGGAAAACTATTTTTTGTAAATAATATGGTTTTTTATATAGAATAGCAATCCAATAAACGAGAAATGACAAATCAAGATTAATGATAGTGCGTCAATAGTTAGAAATATCCTTTTGCAATTCAATCCCTATATGTGTTTTATGTATTAATGTTCTGAATTTGGAATAAACATATTTGACTGCATCTAATTAGTCCTAATGGACCGATATGCTCATAGATTGTCTTTTTTTGTGATCCATGAAGCATCTCGTGTGCAGGAGTGAAGTTACTCAATGAAGTCAAATGATGACAATGTGAAGAACGCATTGGAACTAAAGAGTATACTGAGACATGATTTATTCTTATTGCTATTTCCCAAATAAGTGACTGATGAAATTACCATTTTCTTTCATTGTGGCTCATTCATATGATAGATATCAGCAGTTTTCAGTGCGTAACACTTCGAGTTCAACATCCTTTCACTGTGTAAGTATATTAAAGGGGATTAATACATTATCATGTGCGCTGCAGGGAAATCAATTAAAACTTATTTGTTTCAACAAATAATAACGTAATGTCTACCGAATTGACATGTAGTAGAATAGAGAACGCATGTAAAACTATCTAGATCAACAATGTAATTTAGGAAATGTAATTCAAGTATTGAAAAATTATGTGCATTAAGCTTAGTGGTGATGTTATTGCGTCATGGAATGAGACAACTTGTCCAAACCCCAAACATGCAGGTTTGTAAATGGTAAATTGGTTGATTTATTGGGATAATATATTTGAAAAATAACAAATGCAGAATGTGGTAACTTACCTTCCTTTTTTCCTGTGCAAATTGAATTGAAGAAAGGAAGTTATGTTGCCGCATCCTGTATATGAATATAAGTAATATTAAACATAATATAATTGAATTAAGCAAAAAAAGGACTTAAAAAGTTAATTTTTGACACAAACATCCTCACTCAACGTCCCCTATCATCAAATCCCTCCTCCTTGAGAAAGCCTCTTAAAATCATGCAGTTCTTCCCGAAAACCTTACTACTATCCTCGTTTGCCTAATCTCATCCACTCTATCAGATCTGCAATGCAATATGTACGTATTAATATTTTAATTTCGATATTGATCCGGAGAAATGCTAAAAAAAGTTCTGATTTGGATGATACTTTCTCAAGAAATAGCCTTGTAGAGGAAAAAGCTTTTTATGCGATTCGTTGGCGCGTAAGTGGAACCCAAAATGGGTTAAGAAGAATATTGAGTGGGCAAAGCATTAAAAAAGGCTAATAGTAATTTTTGGTTGAAGCCAAACAACCTTTTCAAATTCTATTTCTGGATTGGAGACAGAAAAGAGTGTTCGTGAGACCGTGGTCACGTTTTCACAGGTGTGTGCGTGCGTTTTTTTGTAGGGGCGATATCCTATAAAGTGTTGACCTGTTCAGAAAGACATTTTTATATAATTTTGTCATTTGGAGTAATTAATTAGATCCTCTAGAAACTCTTATGTTCGTCATTCTACAGGTGTATGTATGTCGCCCTTGATCTTGTTACCAGAAACAAATCAAATGAGAAAATATATCTGGGAAACTATTCGTCTTAAACCGTGCAAACTTACGTCAATTACCACTATATTCATGTAGAACAATAATTTCATGAGAGAAATGAAAGCCTCAAGGAGAAGAAAAGAAGTAATGGGATTGGATAAAGATTCGAAGGAAAGATTAATTAAGACTTTAAAAGTAAAATGTGGTGCATGAAGGAATGTAAGTGATATGGTCTTTCAAAACGAACGTAGATTTATAGGAATTTCGAGACTTATGCATCGAGGTGATGGAGAGAAAATAAGTTCGACCGAGAGAAGAAAAGCGACTCCGAAGTTTTGAATTGGATGGACGTAAAAGGTAGTGAGGTGAATATTAAAATGGCGAAGAAAGTGAGTGAAGGAAATATTGAAAGTTCCGTCGTGTGGGATATGTTCGTGAGAGCGGTGAGTGAGAAGACGTAAGGAAACGTAATGTTAGACTGAAAGGGGGCTAAAGTGACAAAGGATGTGGTCCTCTGATAGAGCATGAAGGCAGACTGAAGTTACGAAGGGGTGGGGAAAGAAATGGTTTTGGTCAGAGAAAATAAAACTTCTCGCTATATGTACGAGATGCGTATTCTATCTCAACGTATAACACCACCGTGGAGTTTTATTATTGCTCTAATCTTAATTTATCGCATCTCACCCGATATGTTTTTAAAAAGCTCTTAAAGTTTAAAGTTTTACGGTTTTTTCGGCCATTGTCAACGTGGTCACCATAGAAATTCCCTTGTAGGCTGATCAAGGTCAAGTGATTTCAGTGTTTCTCTTTTTTTGCACCCCTTGGCATTGGAATGAAAAAAGTATAAATTTGCTTTCCCATATTTTTCTTCGTTTAGGACATGCAGCACGGCGTGTGATTCCTAGGGAAATGGCGCAATCTATAAAGAAGTCTAGGTCAGGCTTCTTGAATAAATAAATGAAAAAGTATGAATTAGATTTCTGAAATAGCATCTTACTTAATAATGCGCAGTAAGGTTAGTCGATCTCAATGCTGTCTTCCATTTCAGACGAAGAAAAGACTTAAGTAGGCACTTGGAATGGAATAAGTTGTCGTCAACCTGAGATGTCAATCATTATATATCTGGTCGCAAAAAGAACAACTGCTTGGAGAAATAAGTTTTGCGATAGCGTCGGTTTCCTTTTGCCGCCAAATTAATTGCAGCCCAATGACGGAGTTAAGATATCGGTAGCGGAGTGATTGAACTTGAGAATTCTTAATTAACCATATTTTTCTTACTTTACACAATGGAGGGAATTCGCTCGCCAGCGGTTCCCTTATCCAAGTCATCAGTCAGCTCGATGCTCTGAATAAGTGCTCCATCCATGGCCTATGTAAAAACTTTCGAAGGAACCGTTAACTTCGCAAATCTTTCTAAATGGGATTTTTTTAATTTTCTAGTTGGTTGAATATCCTTTAGCGTTGTATTTTTTAAAACTATTCGTATTTTTGGTCCTCTTTCCTCTTCCTACTTCCAAACTCCCCGCACTTCTTTAATCCTGTCACAAAGATGATTCCTCGATATTTTTCGTAGAATCTATATCCATGGAAGAAGTGGTAATATCGATTCACCACTCAGAGTTAAAGAAGGTGACAGATTACGGTACTAATCACTTTTCCTCTAAATTACAATGAATTACAATACTTCTATGCATACATTTGTCCTGCTCAACAGTTAACGTACCTGGGAAGTGTTTTGGAGCAAAACAGTCAAATTAGTGGGGACGTAGGGAGAAGGATTGCGCTAGGCAAGGAGGCCTTCTCTAGAAGGAGGGAGTCGATGACGGGGACGTTGTTCAGGGAGGTTAAGAAAAGACTCGTGAAAACTTTGATATGGAGCATAGCTATGTACGGCGCGGAAACGTGGTCACTGAAGCAGCAGGATATACGTAGATTAGAGGCTTTTGAAATGTGGGTGTGGAGAAGGTGAAATGGACCGAAAGGAAAACAAATGAGGAAGTACTGGAGATGGTCCGTGAGGAGAGGGGTTTGTTGGGAGAGATCCTTTGGAGGCAGGAAAGTCGGATGAGGGGCCTTTTGAGCGGCAGTGGCATGTTGAAGACGGTAATAGAGGGGTGATTGTTAGGCAAACGAGGACAGGGCAGGAACAGGATAAAGTTGTTGGACGGGATGAAGGGAGGAAGGAAGTACACAGGGATGAAGAAGAACTTGATGGGGATTATGTTACTCGATTGTGTGTTGTTTCGAGTCGCAAAATGTTTATTCGATAGTTGTGTCCATCTAAAAACCTTTCTTATCCGGTAGGTTACCTAAAAAAATGTCCTGCTTAAAAAAATGCAAGACGATTAAATATTTTTCGAAATTACTCCTTAATGTGTGCTGTGCTAGAACTAAAAACAATCAAAAAACTAAACAAGATTCTACGGCTTAAAAGCATAGTGAGAAGTTAATGCGGGAACATGTCTATCATAACAGCCTTCGTAATTAATTTCTGCCAAACTCGCGCATGGGATTCCAAGGCGACCGTAAGTAATTGCGAAACGGAGACATTTCAGTTCATTTGACAGAGAAACACGGGGAGTGAAAATATCGAGAAAGAACGCAGCAGCGCAACACAATGTGCCGAGTCATAAATAGAAGAAAAAAATCCGTTTCATCATCACCAGGACGTTGCGATTTAATTAAGATGCCGCAGTAAGGGAAGACCCTCTCCCTCAGACTCTCTGTGTGTGCGGGGATATATATCCGGTTTGCGTTTTTAGTTTGCCAAAAATATATAACGTTATAAATAAGGGGTATACAAAAGCATTAATCCATTCTGTTTGTGTGTGTGTGTATTTCCATGTGAATGAACATGCGTTCGCCCTGTGGCGGGATTTCGTGTTTGAAAGTGTATTTGGCCAATGTGGCTCCTCTCTATCTTCTGGCAATGTGTGCCACGAAACGGACTGCTCCTATCCTCTATGATGTTGTATGATTGCTTTCTGCTGTCCTTTCCTCTTGTGTGTCGTGTATTTCTCATTTCGTGGGTGAAACAGATCCCTGGCGCCATCTCTCGGTCAAAGAATCGTGGTATTTTGCGACATTTAAAGTCGCGGATTTCAGTGTAAATAAGTTTCCTCGATAGTTTAATTGGTGAGAGCATTCGACCGGCAAGTGGAAGATCCGGTGTTCAAGGCCATCTCTTCTGTGTTAGTCCTTCTTATTTGTCCTTTCCCATTTTCTTGTATCAATTTCCATGTGCATAAATATATCCATATATAAAAACCATAAACACAGTAATCAACCCGAAGGTCGGTTTAGTAGGTGATGGTAGAGCTCACCCATGAACCAAGCCCGACGGCGTGTGAATATTCACACACCAGGGTAGGGAGGCCAGTTTCTTTCCCTGTGCCGGTTTTGGTTTCCCAGGAAGATCTGGTACCCGAAAAATCAACTAGAGACTGCGAGT
Organism: Hetaerina titia; assembly: GCA_037158775.1. Classification (NCBI taxonomy): domain Eukaryota; kingdom Metazoa; phylum Arthropoda; class Insecta; order Odonata; family Calopterygidae; genus Hetaerina; species Hetaerina titia. Next base: position 9,508,898 of record CM073769.1, on the reverse strand, counting down.
GCGACGGTAGGCGAAGGAAGAGATAATGATGAGGTTGGGGACTATAGTCATCACCAACACAAGGTTTAGACACCACAAAAGGCGTACGTATACATAGAAAATGCCAGGAGACTCAGAAAGGTATCAGTTAGATTATGTAATGGATAGGCACAGGTTTAAAAAGTGTCATATATTCGCACAGTTTCCCAGGAGCGGATGCGGACTCTAACCACAATTTAGATATTATTGAAATGTCACGTCCTCTTCAAAAAAATAAGGCAAGGGCGGCGGGTTAAAAAATGGAATTTAGAAGCATTAAATGGATTAACAAGGAAGGAGTATTAGCAGGCTGTAGAGAAAATGATGAGTGAAGGTAAAGAGCTGAGTACTATCTAAGAAAAATGGCAATGTATCAAGAAAGTGATATCGAAAGCCGCAAAATACACTATAGGTACCGTTAACGGGAAAAGGATAAGGAAAACATGGGTCACGGATGAGATGATTGCCGTGATGGATGAGAGAAGAAGATGAGAGAATGTGGGCAAAGAGTTAGGCAAAATGAAGTATAAAGAGTTAAATAATAAGTTGAAAAGGGTCACAAATAAAGAAAAGAAGAATGGTGCGCAATACGGCAAGGTTAAGTTATTATCGGGAAGGAAGAAGGCAAGGTCTGTGCTAACAGTGAAAGATAATTGGGGTAGTAATATAATACTATTATAATAGTTGAACCCGAAAAAAATCAAGAGAGATGGAAGGAATAAAAAGAAACACTGTGTGGTCGAGAACATTGGCCAACAAGGTTAGACATAGAAAAGGAATATGACGTAGAAGAATATAGATTGGGTCCAGGCATACTCGACGATGAAATAAAAAAGGGCATTAAAGGAGATGAGAGCAAATAAGGCCGTGGGGGTGGACAACATTCCTGTAGAACTGTTGAAATGTTTAGGAAAATGCGGGAAGAAGGCCCTATACAGTATGGACTGATTCGTAGTATCTATGAGGAAGAAATCTGGCCGGATAATTTTGTGAGATCAGTCTTAGTTCCTATTCCGAAAAAGGTAAAGGCTAAATCATGTGAGGATTACTGAACAATAAGTTTCATATCCCACGCAGCTAAAGTTATTCTTAGGATCATCAACAAAAGGATAGAGAGTAAGGCAAATTACTACTAGGGGATGATCATTTTGGGTATAGAAAAGGGAGAGGTACGCGTGATGCCATCGCAGTAATGAGATCACTAATCGAGAGGAATATAGAATACAATCAGGACGTATTTGCCTGTTTCGTAGATTTCGAAAAAGCGTTTGATAGAGCGAATTGGGAAAAGCTAATGCGTGTAATGCAGAAAATAGGAATATATTGGATGGACAGGAGACTGATCCTCAACTTATCCTTGTCTCAGACTGGTCAGGTGCGAATGGGGAACGGAGAGTCCGGATGGACAGTGTTAGGTAGACATGTAAGGAAGGGTTGCCCATTGTCACCGGTGCTGTTCAACGTACATGTGGAGGAAATGATTAAAGAGGCATGGGAAGAACTGGAGGTAGGAATGAAAGTCGGAGGAGAATTCGTAAAATCGGTGAGGTTTGCTGATGACCAAGCATTAGTTGCTCAGTCAGCCAAGGGGTTGCAATCATTGCTGAATGAATTGGAGGTTCAGTGCGATAGATATGGGATGAGGATCGACATTAATTAAACAAAGTTAATTCGATTTTCCAGAAAGAAAAAGGCTAAGCTAATCAATAAAGTATGCGGGGAAAGATAAAGCAGGTTGAACAATTTACGTATCTCCGAAGTGTTTTGGACCAACGAGGTCAAAGTAGTAGGGACGTAAGGAGAAGAATTGCGCCAAGCCAGGAGGCTTTCTCAAGGAAGAAGGAGTTGATGACGGGGACGTTGAGTAGGGATGTTACGAAAGACTCGTAAAAACTGTGATATGGAGCGGAAACTATGTACGGCGCGGAAACGTGGTTGCTGAAGTAGGAGGATAAACGTTGACTGGAGGCTTTTGAAATGTGGGTGTGGGAAAGAATGGAGAAGGTGAAATGGAAAGAAAGGAAATCAAATGGGGAAGTACTGGTGATGGTTGGTGAGGAGAGGGGTTTGTTGAGAGTAATCCTATGGAGGTAGGAAAAATGGATGAAAGGCGTATTGAGTGGAAGTGAGATATTGAAGAAGGTAAAAGATGGGAGAATATTGGGCAAGCGAGGAAAGGGCAGGAACAGGATAGGGTTGTTGGACATGATGAAGGGAGGAAAGAAGTACACAGAGAAGAAGAGGGACCTGATGTAGAGTAGGTTGCTGGATTGTGTTTTGTTAGGAGTCACAAGATATTTAATTGGAATTTGTGTTCATCCAAAAGGCTACCTTAACCGGTAGATTACCTTATGATTATATAAAACTTTAATTTATTTCTTTTTCTCTTCTTTCCTCTTACAATTATTATTGCTATGCACTTGTCGAAGGGTTAAATTGAAGAAGGGACCTCATGGTCTTAATTCCGTCCGAATAAAGGCGTTTATCCATCAATCTCTCTCTCTTCCCTTCTCCCTCATTTCTCCTCCCCCTGCGTGCAACTGTCCCCTCCCCCGAAGCCAGACAGTTCCCTCTACAATTTCCCTCTAAGTGCCTTCCGCGCGGAGGAGACTCGTGGGCCTTCCTCTTCCTTCCCCCCGTCTTGAAAGGGGGACGGGAGAGGCAAATCGAATTCCGCACCGAGGGGACAACCACTTTGAGTCGAAGGAGCACTCGTGCTACCCCTAACCACTCTCATACCGCTGCCGCCTCCCTTCATCCCACCCCTCTGTTCACTCACCCCCTCCAATCACTCCAAACAACGTATGCTACCGCTCCCTGTGCCCATGCACCCTTTCCTTATTACCCCTCCTCCTCTCCGGGATCGCAAAATCATCATTAAAAAAGGCATCACTACCGTAGGATTTAATCAATGATATCGAATATTGTATTATTTTGAATAAGCCGCCTGAGATCATTACTCTTTAGATGTCGGTACACCCTTAAACCCTCTGAAACTATCACTTAAAAAGTTTTTTTAAAGTGTCTCCTAGATATATATATTTTTATATTGAATGAATAAATCAGTACTTCAAATTTATTGAGCATTCCAGAAATAGTTTTCTCGTATTTCTATCTTGAAAAAGTGTTCGCAATATATTTTTCGTACAGACAACGATGCTGAATTCCTACTTTCGATAAGTCACGGAACTATGTAAGAATACCACTGTGTTTTTAAGTGTTGTGTTCATGAAAAGAGATTTATTTCGAATAACTGAAATGGTATGGACTATTGCTGATATACAAAGGGAGATATTAGTTTTTAAAATTCCGATATTTTCGAATGCATCTCGTCGTGAAAGGATACATGGCTCCTTGACGTAAATTCTTCGGAAAATTGCGATAAATGTTTTCGTTTATGAGATCTGTAAACCATTAGCCATTGGCCAAAAAAATCATAAATTTTTCACTCTATCCAGACAAAAACTTCGTATTTTAGTCATAGCCTTTGACCTTTACTGAAAAAATATTCTTTGATAAATGTTTAGTTGCAAGAAAGGGATGTTCTTTTCTTTAACTTACTAAATGATGGTGATTTCATTTTCAATGGACCCCAACTATGCGATGGCATGTTGTAAATGTTATTCCTATCTCACATGATTAATATAAACGTATCAAGAAGGGTTTCGGAAAAAATGGATTTATGTTAACTATTGCTGCAATACCTCAAAAGTCTTAAGAGTACATCCCTTAAGGGCGTCGACGCACACGTTGGCCCTTGCGGCTCTTCCAAGACTTCGAAGGCTCCCTTCCGGTAGGCGGAAGGTCCTTAAGGGTACACACGAAGGCTACTTTGACGTCTTGACTTAGGGTCCCATTTTGGTGGTGTCCTTTGAGGGGAGAGTTCATTTTTATAGGGAATGGGAATAATAGTCTGCCGGTGCCAAGTCGGGTCTGTAAGGTAGTTGGGGAATCGTCGAGATGCCTTTGCAGAATGTCTTCGCAAGCAGACACTGCTCTCTCGGTCCTCCGTCCAAAGATCTTCGGGATGAGTTAAGCGCGTATTTTTCGCATCGCCACATTTTATGTGACAATAATGGTGTGTGCTCTGTCATCTTGTGTCAATGCGGATAGTATGATCTGCGATCATGCGCTGAATAACAATGGATTTAGATGACTTAATTCGCCATTTAAACGACATCATTACACTTCCCTTATACTTTCTCGTTGCATTTCTCCGCCACCACCCGTTTAATAAAGCTGAGTTTCTTTGAGGTGGATCTGCGTTTTCTCCTGATATGTGCTACCCATGAAAGACATGGTGTTAGAACTACCCTCAAATATTTCACCTCATTGGCCGTAGTTAACAGTCCAGGAGCACACTGACTTACAATTACGCACTTTCTACTCCGCATACTATATTTCCCTCCCATACTAATTCCTTCCGAAACACATAATCTCTTCCTTCCCCCGACCTCGCTCACCCAACATTATTCTCTCCTCTTCCGTCGTTTTCATCATTTCATTAATGTTCAATACATCCTGGGTCCACTTGTCATGCCTTCTTCGAATTTCACCCAGCCACCCTCTCTCCTCACCCGCCATACTCTGAACTTCTACGTTTGTTTTCCTTTCCGTCAATTTTATTTTTCCCCATCCTTCTCCTTACCCACTTTTCAAAATCCTTCGATCATTCTCTTTTCACTACGACCATGTTTCCGAGTCGTGCTAAACTGCGCTCCATATCACAATCAACTCCCTTGACCAGCAGACTTCAAGTAATTATTGCCATCACTTCTCCATTCGGTGTCCTTGTTGCCCCCCCCCCTGTTTCCCCACCTGCGCTTGGGCTCGACGTTCAATTCCTTGTGCACATAGATCTGGCAGGCGCGCTCTCAACTGAAAATAACTCCACCCTCGCAAGGGTTGGGACGAGGGATTCTTTCACTTGTGTTATTATTTCAGGGAGAATTGTTTTCGGGGTACGACTGTGGCTGACGGGCGGGAGACGCAATATGGGGGGTGGTCCTTAAATTGCTAAAAAAAACACTGGCCACCATCGCCTCGATGTAATAGGCCATTAAATGCTCATTTCATTTTTTTCTGCCTCATCGGAGATGGAGAGTTTTCCTAGTGGGCATGCAGTGGTTGGTGGAGGGGAGAGGGAGCTGGAGGGGGAGGGGCGGTGTCACGGGGCTATATAAATCTTTTCCGCACTCTCCGGAGGGAATTGTAAACTGTCTCGGAAAGATATTTCCGTGGTCGTTGGAGGCAAATTCAAAGTTTACAGCTCCGAGTTTTCCGAAGACATTAAGTAAGCTTGCAGTAATTTTTTCCGATGATTTTTGTTAAAAATAAACGGCAATTGAAATTTTTTTCTCGGATAATACGAAAAGTTCCCTTTATGATATTTTTATGATTCCATGAGACCAACCGGTAGCTTATCTTATTGATACTTATCTTATATGCTCTTGTATCACCAAGAGGAACTGTTGCTGTGATGAATACCATAAATCCATATCTTCAGAAACATGGTGAGGAAACCCTGTGAAAATGAAAATACTTACAAAATAAGTTAATCAGTTATCCGTACAATAGAAAAGAACTGAATCGATTTTATTCGGTCTAATTGACTCGTAAAAATTTTGCATTCTGGTATTTTTGTGTACCTTTTAAGAATCGTATATGTTTGATGTTTCTTCCAGATTCAAATGAAAAACACGTGAGTTGGATGTCGCCGTGACTTGAAGTGCAGGAAAGGGATTTGCTGCTTAAGAATAAGTAAGACTTTCAAGAAAGACCCATATAGTGCTCAAAGACTGCTAGTTAAAAATGCAAACTTAACCTGTACACTTAAATACTACGCAGCATAATTACTAGGGGTTTAGATTTCTGGGTTAACAGCCTCCACTGAGAAGCTGATTGTGTATTGTGAGTGTTATTTTGAATTAATATTCTCTCTCAGTTGCGCACAGAGATTAATATTACCCAAATGATACGAAGTAGATGACGTCTAAGCGTAGAGTATTTCATTAATCCCCTGCCACACACTCTAGGGGTGACTTGTAGGATACTAAAAGATCTCTCTAATCTCATGTATCAGTTTCATTGCAACAATTTCAGAGCGTAAAAATCATTCGCCTTGACCGGGATGACTCCGTTAAAAGTTACTGTTGCGGCATCTCCCGCATTTTCTTGAAATTTCTCGTTTATCAGACTATAAAACTATGTTTGTCCGCTTTTAAAAGCGTTTGTATAAAAATAAAGTGTTTGTCCGCTTTTTTATGCGCTTATTTCACTAACTATATGAGTAAAAATATCCGGGCGATATTTGGCGCATTTGTAAAGCACGTATTGTACGTGTACTAAATAGCCCTTAGCACTGTGGACGTTCAAGAGTTACCTCTCCTATCTGAAATATCAATCTGTAAATCCAGGAATTCTTAGTTGGATGCCTACCTAGTTCGTATCGATTTCATATGTTAGGATCACAATTAAGTTGAGGAGTCTATTCCTATCCCTACTTCCTCGTTTTCCTACCGTCTTCTCCTCTATCACAGTCTATCGCCTTTCAAAATCCTCTCTGCATCCATCCTTCATACTCCCTCCCCCTGGATTTCTCCCAACCACCTCCTTTCAATCGCCACAACTCCATGTTAGTTCGAACCAAACCATCTTTGACCAAAACATTTCCTAGATGTGTAAACTATTTAACTTGCTCTAGTTCTTACCCTTCGGATTTAGCGTTTAAGTTAGCCCTTTACTTTCTTAAAAACCTCCTAACCTTTTTTTTTGCATTCAATCGTTCCTTTCTGATCGCATCTCTTTTCTAATAAATATTTCTTTAAAATATTAGTTTCTCTTATTTCTACGGAGAGAGGTTTGTTGGTGCTAACCCGAAACTTTGTCATTTTCATTTTAGTCAGACATCTAAATTGTTTCTCGTATAAATTAAATAATATTTACCTTGTTGAGTGGAAATCCTTATATTTATGATGGCAGAATGATGGCACTGCAGAATTTTACTAATTATCCGAACAGAGTTAAAATATCAAGTATTCGAACCCTGTTTGATAAAGACGCTAAAGCCGAAGACCCTAAAGAAAGAATTCGTGAACGAGGATTAGACGTTTGATAAGAGAAAACATTTTCTCCTCAGAAGAGGTAATGGAAAACGGATGAGAGACTGAAGGATGTGACACAATCCGTGAATTTCAATTAAGGAGTCAATATGCAATAAACGTATAAGACGGTCAAAAATGTAATAATTGTCCAACCAACAATTTTAATGTAATATTTCAATATTTGTGAATCCCAAGGAGAGAATGAAGACTTGAAGCGTTTAATTCTTGAAGAACAGGAAGTAATACCTGAAGATATATAACGACGGAAAAGAATTTAATGGAAATACAGTGGAATGCTAAACGCTGAGCGTTGATTTAACGGAGGTGCAATAAAGAGATGTAAAAGGGAGATTAAAATTTGATGTCATCCCTGTCAAGGGTTTTCGAGGACTAAAGGAATGAAGGGAATGCCTTAAGGAGTTGGCTGAAATATCCCGAGAAGGAGGGAGGATGTGGTTGAGGGGGGGGGCGAGGGAAAGGAAGACCTCGAATATATTATTCAAAGTGACCTCTAACATTTTAGCAAATCGAAAAATTCCGTTGAATCTCCAGGGGAATTCAATCGTCCCTCCAGGAAATAAAATGGAAGCCCAGAGGATAGGAATATTTCAGCGCGATTTTGCGCCCTCATTGAAAAATCCGAAAGAGAATAATTGTTTACATAAGGTAGGGACGATAATAATCATAATAAGGAAAGGTGGTGAAGGAGTTTCCCCAATCACACCTTCCCTTTTTTTATTGCAGAAGCAAATACAAAAATAATCAGCATATAAAAAAATATATAGCATGATACATTGAGAGGGTTCCTGCTCAATCCCCCTTTAGTATTCTGATATAATTAACATCAATTACAAAACATGAGAAAGAAATATCAAATAAGATGACATAATAGAATTGAATTACAAAAGTGATGCTGGACTCGAATTTAGTACAATTAGAGATAATACGTTGTATAAGGAATATATATATATATTATTTTATGATAACACTTCAGTTTACCAAGTCATACAGGAGTTTTTGATCGCACACTAGGAAAAAAAATATTACTCGTTAGCTTAAAATAGCAATTATATACAATTTACTTATACAATAAAACATACAATACAATTACTAATTCTATCAAACCTTATTGTACCATTATCAAATATTATTGTACCATTTTAAATAATTGGTTTCAGTTATGCTTAAGGCATAATAGCACAATCTCACGCATCTCGCTTTTCTTATGAGTCATGCTATGCCAAATTTCATGTCTGGATTTTTCATACTGTAGGCACTCCTCTATTCTATGCTTAGCTGTGTCTTCTGTTAGGCAGGTACTACATAGATTAGTCCTTGATTTTCCTATTTTATTGAGGTAATGTTCAAAATTTCCGTGGCCTGATAGGCCCGATAGTTGTGTCGCTTTTTTAGTTAGCTTAAATTTTATCTTTAGCCTTTCAATAACGTCTGGGAAAATGTCTCCAGTGTGAATACCTTTATCGGAATTCTGTCAGTCTTTATTCCACTGATGAATTGTTTTTTCCCTGAGTTTTTCTTTTAATTTTTTTGTTTGGGGCGTGATTTTGTTCGATCTCGGAGTTGAAGTATTTTGTACCTTGGCCCGATTTGACTTCGTTTATGTTAATTCTCTCCATGCCCTCGTATTTACGTATTCCGGTAGGGACGATAGGAAGAATTCCTCGAACGAGACTGATTAAGATATTTTGGTAAAATGGGAGACTAAGAGAGATGGTTGTGGGGCACGCGGACGGTCGCGATGAAGGGAGATTGCCACCAAAAAAAAAGAAGACTGACGAATATTTTTTTAAGATTACTCCAATTTACAGAAAGCGCAATATGACATACGCAGTATGACATGGTAGAAAAACAAATGGAATTGATTTGCATCTGAAGCAGGGAGAGCTATTTTTTTAATATGTCATATTTGAAATATTTTAGTAGATATTCTAGTACCGACAGGGTGTGTGGCAGGGGGTGAATAATCACCAGAGTAATTTTGCCGAACAAGACTCCTACCGCGGTCGGAAAATGTTATTTTGATACCTTATCGTGCGAGGGAAAATGAAATCTCTAAATATATCTGTTCTGTAATAAATCTCTCTCATTTTAATAATACGAGTTTGGTTTTTTATTGTGTTTATCCTAACACCCTCGGCCATGCGCCCTTGTTCAGGGTGGTGGGGGGTCATGTCGATAAAAACAGTAGTGTCTGACTATTTCAAAGTGTACAAATAATTCGTCTTGACCGGAAGTCGAACCCTGATCCTTCGGTGTTCGGTGGAAACAGTCGCTATATCGCATACCGTGGGAGAGAATCTTGAAAGTAAAAATAGAGATAAATAGTAGAACAGATAGATTTAAGATGTCATTGTTTCCACGAATGATAAGGGATCAGAATAACGTTTTGCGACTGCGGTGGGGGTGATACATTTATAATGGTCTGAATAATTTTCAAACCACCGCCTCGCGCCCTAGCGGTGGCTTGCAGTGTACCAAAAGTACTTAAAAACCCATATTGTTCTTTTCACATCAGGTTTTTTAGATTCCATAGAATCGTATATTGGTTGTTTTTAAATCTATTTTAGCCACATGTGATACCAGGGTTATCGTCCTGTGTCCTCACATTTCTATTTCTTGATATTTTTCTTCTTTTATATCGGAACCATTGTAGCTTCCTTGAGTCCTCTAAGCTGTTGTCCCTTTTTTAAATCTCTATTTAAATCTAATGTATTAATTATTTCTTTCCTCTCTTATTGAGTGCTTTCAATGTATCAAGTGGAATTCCATCGTCCCCTGTTGTTTTCCCGTTCCTCATACCTTTTATAGATGATTGAAATGTCCCACACCCTTTTCCACCATCGGCCTAAATACTTTATTCCCCCGGTCCCGAATTCACTCTCTCCGTGAATATTTCTTCGCATTCTAATGACCATTAATTTTCATTAACCGTGCATCTCTTAATGTAAAGGGAGCAGAAAATGTTGTCTCTTAGATGCATTTATTACGCTAATGTGCGGCGCTCATTTTACTCATATTTTTACCCAATTCGGGGTTTTTTTTCACCACACACGCACAAGAAAAAATGACTGTAGGTTAGCAAGCGTACACCATCATAGAGGATAGGAAAAGTACGTTTCATAGCACGCATAGCCAGAAGAAGAGACGAGCCACATTGGCCAAATGCACATTCAAACACGAAATCCCGCCATGCGGCCTATGATTTTGTATACTTGCTACCCTACTTCTTGTGTGTGTTGAACTTGAGTTCTGTTCCTAACTCCTCTTGAGAAAGGTGGTTACACCACCGAAAATTCGAGACCCAGTAAGTCCCTTTTTTATGTGTTTCTGTTTCTGTGTTTGTGTCGACTAGTCCATTTACGTTATTGTGCACGTCAGTGGGATTTTCATAAAAGTGACAAAAGTGTTATAAATATATATACATACATATTTATATTATATTATATATTATTATATGTTACGAATATATATATATATATATATATATATATATATATATTCGTAGTCTCCTACAGATATAATCCTCTTCAGTGTGGTTTCCGCCCTCCATACTTGAGGGTGGGTGGGGGAAGAGATTGAGAATGAGATTTATCTGCCGATTCCAGTCACCAGTCTTTTCCGTCCCATTGGATCCAGACGAAGACTTACTCAGACGCAGACGATACCTATCGGCCCGTTAAATCCCCTTTCCCCACCAACGGTCTTTGACACACTGCTTAACTCCGGGGAGTGCGTCTTTGCCTATAGAATCTCCGAATATTCTTGAGAAGGTTCACGGGCGGAATTCTTATTGCAAGTAGGACCACTGGTAATAAATTTCAACTGTAGGAATCAAAATGTAACGAGTTACGTGCGTACTTAACGGGGAAATACGCGGAAGACTTCCTTAAACTGAATCCTAGTTATTATGGGTAGAGAGATATAATTAATATTTTCAATGCATATGTGTATATATATATATATATTCACATGGAAATAGATTTTAGAAAAAGGGGTAGGAAGGATTCCGTCTTCCCCACACAGGCGAGGTGGGGAAGGCGGAATCCAGCAAAACACAAGCGCAAAAATATTTCCTTGACCGGGACTTGAACCACAGATCTTTCGAGTGGTCGGGCCGATGCTCTACCCAGCTATGCTTATAGCTAGCTGGCGCTATACACATAAATATGTTTGTATGTATATATATATATATATATATATATATATATAACTTTTGGACGGCACAATAGAACACAGAATAAAACGGATAATATGTAAAAGAACACTCAAATAATCTACAATGTGAATGTTCTTTTACGTGCTATCTGTTTTATTCTGTTTTCTATTGTGCCGTCCAAAAGCTATATCGCACTCGTGAGTACTTTCACATCATCGATTTATATATATGTGGGTCGTGGTGGTCCAGGGGGTAGAGCGTTGGACTACTGACCGGAGGGTGACCTGCAGCTCTACCCAAGCTAGTTGATTTTTCGGGTACCAGATCTTCCTGAGAAACCATAACCGGCACAGGGAAAGGAATTGGCCCCCTACCCTGATGCGTGAATATTCACAAGCCTTGGTTCATGGGTGAGCTCTACCATCACCTACTAAACAGACCTTCGGGTTGATTACTGTGTTTATGGTTTATATGTATGTATATATGTATGTATATATATATATATGTGTGTGTGTGTATACTACCTTGAACAAAAAGTTCCCGGAATAACCACCGTGTGGCGCTCCCATCGTTTCGATTTGAGTTCTGGTTTTTTTGTTAAATTGGTACATCTGTTGTTGATATTCCCTTTAAATCTTAGTGTCATAACTTGACATTTGCAAAAGTTACGTAGCCAAGAGTGCATCTATCTCTGTGTGTGTTGGCGATTTTTTACAATTGCAGAAATGGATTTAAATTTGCAACAACGAACTTGTATTAAATTTTGCGTAAAAAACGGATTTAGTGGCGCACGGATGTTGGAAATGTTGGAAAAGTGTTTCGGCAACGATTCTCTAAAAAAAACGGTCGTTTACCAGTGGCACGAGCGGTTCAGAAGTGGTCGTGAGTCAATCGAAGATGATGAACGCAGTGGCAGACCATCGACATCGAAAGTCGGTGAAAAAATTGATAAAGTAAAAGAAATGTTGGTCAATAACCGCAAATTAACCATCAGAGAAATAGCGGAGGACTTGAACATTGCCTATGGATCCGCCCAAGACATTGTGGTTAACGATTTGGGTTTCCGTCGTGTAGCAGCAAAGTTGGTGCCAAAAGACCTCAATTTCATGCAAAAAAGAGACCGTGTTGACGTCGCAAAAGACATGATTTGCGAGGCTGAATCCGATCCCACATTCATCAAAAGGATCATTACTGGAGACGAGACGTGGGTTTATGAGTACGACACGCAATCCAGACATCAGGCAAGTGAATGGCGTTCACCAAATGAGCCGAGACCAAAAAATCCACGTCGTTTTCAGTCAAAAAAGAAGGCAATGCTGACGGTTTTCATGGATTACAACGGTGTAGTGCATCATGAATTTTTGCCAGAAGGCCAGACAGTAAACAAAGAGTATTATTTGGGCGTTATGAGACGTTTGCGTGAAGCAATTCGCCGAAAGAGACCAGAAATCGTCGCACAGTGCGTCGAGACCGTCGCACAGTGCTATCATTATTCGTAATTTTTTGACGAAAAATGCAACAAATACCATCCAACAGCCACCGAATTCACCTGATTTGGCTCCCTGTGACTTCTTTCTGTTCAATCGAGTTAAAAAACCATTACGGGGAACGCGTTTTAGCAGCCGAGAGGAAGTAATGGAAAAATCGCAGGAAGCACTGATGGACATACCGAAAACCGAATATAAAAAATGTTTCGAGGATTGGATCAAGCGCTGGCATAAGTGTGTTGCAGTCGATGGGGATTACTTTGAAGGGGACAATATAGATTTAGATGAATAAACTTGTATTTTCAATTTTCTGAATAAATTCCGGGAAGTTTTTGATCAAGGTAGTATATATATATATATATATATATATATATATATATACATGTATTACATATCATTGATATCTAAGAAACATAGGGTTCTCCTTTTCCTCATTTTGTAATGTTATTCGCTATCAGTCCACCGAACTTACTTTGGATGTAACATATTGGCCATTAATTCGCAATTTAAAGAGTTGTTTTCTAAATTTCCTGCTGAAAAATATTTTTTGTTTTAAAATTTCGATGTAATAACACATTCGAATATTTTAAATTGTTAGGTCGTTGAGAAAATTTTCATTAAACTTTTAATAGTTGCAGCCACATTATGGAATCAATTTCCTCTTAACCAGTAAAGTTAATTTTTATACATTGATATATTCATTGTGATTGTAGGCTAGTTAAACAAGGAGAATTTCAATGGTTTTTGAACTTGTTTTTTTCATTATGACTATCAAACTAATGATGATTATTTGATGTCTCCGGCGTAACTAAATGGAATTTGCATAACATTTTGAAATGAAATGACTTGATGATGACGTCGAAACCTGGGTCGTGTTTTAAAATAAAGTGTGCGGAATTACAAAGTGTATAATTTAATTTCATTTGCATATAAAATGAAGATTATTTCAACAATTTCCAGGTGAATAAATTAATGTCTTTAGTGCTTATTATTTATTATATAGTTTAATTTTAAAATGCATTTCTGACTATAGCATTTCCTTAAAATAGCTTTCCTGTGCTATGTAACGTGAGCCCGTGAGCCAACTCGCCGTTCCAACAACAATGTCTGCGTTGGTACTTATAAAAAGATATGTTCAATATCCGATATTTTGTTTCTAATGCTGCGGCAATTTAATTTAGACCCCAATCTACGTCTATCCCTACACAGCGTCCCCCTTATCAGCTCCCTCCTCCTAGCGCAATTCTTCTCCTTACGTCCCTACTGCTTTGACCCTATTGGTCCAAGATATGTAAACTGTTCTACCAGCTCTATTTTTCCCCTCCTATTTCAATGTTTAGCTTAGCCTTTTTCTTTCTGCAAAATCGTATTACCTTTGTTTTATTAATATTGATTCTCATCCCATATCTATCGCACTGAACCTCCAATTCACTCAACAATGCTTGCAACCCCTTGGCTTATTGAGCAACTAATGCTTGGTCATCAGCAAACCTAACTCATTTGACGAACGCCCGGAATAATGGAAATACCAGCACGGACGATTGATGGTAAGAAATGAAGAATATAATGACCAAAACTATAGACGAGCTCCTTGTGAGTAAGGCAGAAATATCTAATAATCCATGGATAACAGCTCAAATAAGTGATCTCATAGACGAGAGAAGAAAATACAAGAATGCAAGAAATGAGAGTGAAGAAGACCTCTATTAGGACTTGCGGAACGAGATAATAGGAGAGTGCAAGAAGGCAAAGGAGGAATGGATAGAAAGTTGCTGCGAGGAAATTAAAGACAAAATGAAAAAGGGAAATGGCGAGATGGCTTATAAATTAGTGAAGAGGCAATTCGGAGAAAGGAAAACAAAATCGCAAAACATATGAGCCGCTAATGGAAAAATACTAATAGATGATGACGACATTGGGAATAGATGGAAAGAATATATTGAAGTGCTCTATCAAGCTCCAAAACCACTAGAAGATGGCTCAATTAAAGATGAAAGCATGATAAGTAAAGACGATCGGGGTCCTCAGATGTTAAGAAGCGAATTCGGGAGAGCCGTTGCAGACCTGAGAAACAACAAGGCACCAGGAGTTGACAAAACAAATGGAGAGATAATTAAGCCACTCAGGGTCAAAGCGAAGGATGCTTTCTTTGGAATAATTAAAGATAGCTACGAATTCGGAAAGATACCAGAAGGCTTTGAGAAAAGTATAATGATTGGAATACCAAAGAAACCGAAAAAAGATCAAGAACACAGAACATTGAGCCTGGTGACTCAAGCATCATAAATCCTTGCTCGCATAATTAGCCGAAGAATAGAAGGAAAGATAGAAGGAAACCTCTCAGGAAAAACCAATTCGGGTTCAGGAAAAACCGAGGAGCAACCGAGGCTTTCTCAGCTTGAGATTTCTGGCGGAAAATATGAGACAAGTAAATAAACCATTAAAAGTAGCATTCGCGGACTTGGAGAATGCCTTCGACAACGTCCCTTGGAAAAAGAGGTTCAACATTCTAGAATTGCTTGGAATATTTATATTAGTAAGATATTTTGTTTGTCTGCATACATTGTGTTATTCTTGACCTGGGTTTTGACTTGTTGAGTGCTGATGATGACTTTGTAAGTTGACACCTGGGGCGTAGACGTAGTAATGTCTGCGGATTGACTTTGTTTTTTATGCCACTTGGGATTATTTCCACATCCTCCCTCTCATTCCTATCCCATCTCCTCTCCCCTCTGGACTCCCTTCTCCCTTCCCCCTTCCACAAACCTTTCTTTCACCCCTCCCCCACCACCCGTTCTCCCCTTCCCCCGTCCCCTTCTCTCTCTCTCTCTCTTCCACATACCTTTCACCAGTCAGTCCTAACTAATCTTCCGAGGAAGGCGGAGCGCAATTCCGTCGAAATTATCAAGAAGTAACGTCTAAGTGTCATTTTATGTGCTCTCATGCTGTGTGTTGTTGTGTTTTTTATTTTTCACTTCCGTGTTACTTGAAAGAAATCATCTACTTTTCCAGGTATGTATATATATATATATATATATGTATATTTACATATACCTTTCAGTCATATCTTATCTTCCGAAGAAGACGGAGCTCGAGTCCGTCGAAATTATCAAGATATTGTTGTGAGTGTACTTTTTATGTGTTCTCGTGTCATTTTATGTGCTCTCATGCTGTGTGTTGTTGTGTTTTTTATTTTTATTTACTATATATACTATTTATATTTATATATATTTTATATTTATTTATATTTATTTATATATATATTTATATTTATATATAATATTTACTATATTTTTATATATTTATATATATATATATATATATATATATATATATATATATATATATATATATATATATAATCTTGAAAATGACGCTCTCCGGCGACGCACAAACACACAACACTAAGATAATAAATATTACACACACAGAAACATAAAAGAAGGACACTTACAGTAGATATTTACGTTTCGACGGCACGGCCGTCGTCATCAGAAATCGTATATATATATATATATATATATATATATATATATATATATATATATATATCGATTCCCGGACAAGGCACTTTGGGCACCTGCAGCTCCACCCAAGCTAGTTGATTTTTCGGGTACCAGATCTTCCTGGGAAACCATAACCGGCACAGGGAAAGAAACTGGCCCCCCTACCCTGATGTGTGAATATTCACACGCCGTCGGGCTTAGTGCATGGGTGAGCTTTATTCGGGTTGATTACTGTGTTTATGGTTTATATATATATATATCCCGGATAAGGAAATATTTTTACTTTCGCGATCTGCTCAAAAACCGCCTTCCCCACATGTCCTGTGTTCGCCTTTTATGTGTTTTCCTATCCCCTTTTCTTATACCTATTTCTGTTTGAATGAATATATATATATATATATATATATATGTTAGTTCGTACTCCAAAAAAGGCAAAGGCTTCGTCATGTGAGGATTACAGAACAATAAGTTTGATATCCCACGCAGCTAAAGTTATTCTAAGGATCATCAACAAAAGGATAGAGAGTAAGGCAAATGATTACTTAGGAGATGATCAGTTTGGGTTTAGGAAAGGAAGAGGTATGCGTGATGCCATTGCAGTAATGAGATCACTAGTCGAGAGGAATATAGAATACAATCAGGACGTTATTGCCTGTTTTGTAGATTTCGAAAAAGCGTTTGATAGAGTGAATTGGGAAAAAATAATGCGTGTAATGCAGAAAATAGGAATATATTGGATGGACAGGAGACTGATCCTCAACTTATCCTTGTCTCAGACTGGTCAGGTGCGAGTGGGGAACGGAGAGTCCGGATGGGCAGTGTTAGGTAGACATGTAAGGAAGGGTTGCCCATTGTCACCGGTGCTGTATTTAGAGGAAATGATTAAAGAGGCATGGGAAGAACTGGAGGTAGGAATGAAAGTCGGAGGGGAATTCGTAAAATCCGTTAGGTTTGCTGATGACCAAGCATTAGTTGCTCAGTCAGCCAAGGGGTTGCAAGCATTGTTGAGTGAATGAGAGGTTCAGTGCGATAAATATGGGATGAGAATCAATATTAATAAAACAAAGGTTATCCGATTTTCCAGAAAGAAAAAGGCTAAGCTAAATATTAAAATAGGCGGGAAAAAAATAGAGCAGGTAGAGCAGTTTACATATCTCGGAAGTGTTTTTGGACCAATACGGTCAAAGTGGTAGGGACGTAAGGAGAAGAATTGCGCTAGGCAAGGAGGCTTTCTCAAGGAGGAGGGTGTTGATGACGGGGACGTTGAGTAGGGATGTTACGAAAGACTCGTAAAAACTGTGATATGGAGCGGAAACTATGTACGGCGCGGAAACGTGGTTGCTGAAGTAGGAGGATAAACGTGGATTGGAGGTTTTTGAAATGTGGGTGTGGAGAAGAATGGAGAAGGTGAAATGGACCGAAAGGAAAACAAATGAGGAAGTACTCGAGATGGGGAGAGGTTTGTTGGGAGAACTCATAAGGTAGCAGTAGAAAGATGGATGAAGGGTGTATTGATAGAAAAAGATGGGATGTTGAAGACTGTGTGATAGAGGGTAGAATCTGTTAGGCACACGAGAAAGGGGCAGGAATAAGATAGGGGATGTCGGACGAGATGAAGGGAGGAAGGAAGTACACAGAGATGAAGAAGGACTTGTGGAGTAGGATGTTGGAATGTTTTTTGGAGAGGGTAAATAAGTGTGCCATTGTTCGGCCTGGGTCCATTTAAAATCTTTAATGTTAGAATACCATACCAAATCAAATAGAAACTCCTAATTCCGTAATTAGTACGCGCCACTCGTCCCGAAACAGAAAACTAAACTTGTTGGGGTGGTTTGTGTGAAAAGGAATTCCACCACAGTGACCAACCACCTCTCCTCCTCTCAACCAGAACACCCTTCTGCAGTAGTTTGTGGGAATGTTGCTTCCTCGCCAGTGACCTACTATAGACACTACAATCCAACAGGGATTATTCAATGGGGTTAAAGGGACTCCGTTGGGGTTACTTATGTATATGTGTGCATACACACTGTCCGTGACTGTTTACGGGAATAGATTCCGCGTCCGGGACGAACGCAGAGATCGGCACACTCACGAACACTCAGGAAAACACTCTCACATATAAAAAAAGGCCTAACTACCGGGAGAATGTTACTCAAAATGAGCCAATTCAAGGGATAGACAACAAAGAGGAGGAGGAGAAGAAAGACGAGGGTGGGCGTCATCGGATACGCCTATTTCGGCGACCTCCTCATCAAACTGATGGAAAATGGGCACTTGCAACAGAAATTTGTGTGTGAAAATGTAATAATTATTTGGCAGACTACCAAGTAACAAGTAAACTTTACATGTAGACGAGTGCAGAACAAGAATTTGAGAACTTCTTTCATTTAGTCTTCACTCTGAGGGATTAGCAGACCTATAGAGAATTTCCATTTTCTCTTCCAAACTCGTGGAAATAGCATTATACGATATAATCCAAGTCAATTAGCGCTATCGGAAAACTGAATGATACTGAATGCTGATAATCACCCAATTAATTTAACGGCTGGTGCCCTATCAACTCCTGCCACCTGCCTTTTTGGCTTCTCCCAGCGTAGGATGAAGATATAAGAATGCAAGGGATGAGAGCGAGTCTTTGCAGTTTGGTGAATGGGAGGGAGAAGGGTACTCAATCGATTCTCAATCGAGGGACTAATCGATACATAGGTTATCGAAGATATCGCCTCGGGAGAGTTTGGACGATTTTCATCTCTATCTTTCTCTCTTGACTCCCTCGAATCTCGAATTCCCGCCTCCCGTCCACCCTATAACCCTCCACCCCCAACTCAACCCCCAGAATACCAATCGCCTCGCCATTACATCTCCCCCATCTCTCTCCCTCACGGCGATCCAACTCCCTGCTCTCCCAAAAAAACTCTCCTCGCTTCGCCCACATACTTCTCTCTCCAAAACAAAGGATTCAGGGGTTTCCTTTTGATGTCCCCTTGCTCTTTACGCCTTTTCCGCTCTCTTGAATTCCTTTAGCCCTCCCCATAAGGGTAATACTCCGTTCGATTAATTTGTTCATTCGATAGAAATACGTATCCTCTGTCATTTCCCTTCTTCAAATTCTTTTCTGATGGGAGAGAAAATGTTCACTTATTCCGCTGGACCCTTTTGCTTTCTCGTGTGTGGACAAATGTGAAGGGCAATGTATCTGATCACATGTATGAATTCCACCTCTGATTTTCTACGAGAATATTTGTTTGTGGCCCATGGAACACGTTTCGTCCATTTCCTGAATAACGTCCCTGTGTTCTGCTTTCATTCGATAATTTTTTATGTGAGCACGAGAGAACTATTAACGTGACCATCATTAAGATTTATATTTAACGCCTTTTTTTCAAGAGTGCACTATTAACTGGTTAGGTTTTCGAGCATCCTTCTTCCACCGATAGAGACCGTTCCGAACTTTTATCATGGTGAGCCAATTGCGACGAAACAAAATAAATATAACTCCCAACAAAACCCAATCCAGCAACCTAATCTACATCAGGTCCCTCTTCATCTCTGTGTACTTCTTTCCTTCCTTCATCCCGTCCAACATCCCTATCTTGTTCCTGCCTTTTACCTCGTTTGCCTAACATTCTCCCCTCTGTTACCTTCTTCAACATTCCACTACCGCTCAATACGCATTTCATCCATTTTCCCTACCTCCATAGGATTTCTCTCAACAAACTTCCCTTCACACCCACCATCTCCAGTACTTCCTCATTTGTCTTCCTTTCGGTCCATTTCACCTTCTCCATTCTTCTCCACACCCACATTTCAAAAGCCTCCAATCTACGTCTATCCTCCCGCTTCAGCGACCACGTTTCCGCGCCGTACATATATTATAGAATATATATATATATATATAGATGATGCAGAAGTACTCACGAGAGCAATATAACTTTTGGAAGGCACAATATAACACAGAATAAAACAGATAACACGCAAAAGGACACTCACACTGTAGATGATTTAAGCTTTCGGCCTACTCCGAGGCCTTCTTCAGGTCAGACTGAGAGGTTTTGAGGGAAGAGTGCCTGGGGAGGGGAGGAGGGGCGGAAGTTTTAGGGACTGTTGGGAAGGAAATTAAAGTTGGCGGTTAAGGGTGGGAATTTTAAAGGATCGGAAATATAGGATGTATGCGGATTCCCGAGTTCTTTTCTTTTCCACCATCACCTTTCTTGACACAGACATCTCAATTCACAATAACAAATTCACCACTTCAGTACACATCAAAGCCACTAATCATTAACATTATTTACACTATACTAGTAGTCATCCTTCTCATACCAAACGCTCAATTCCCAACTCTCTCTCTATCCGCGGACATCGGATTTGCAACACCACAGCTACCCTCAACAAATACCTCCACAATCTACACCATGCACTCCGCAAACGCGGTTACCCAGAAAAGCTCCTACAGGATAAAATCTACCGCTCCACCCGACCACACACACCACAGAATAACAACGCCACATCTGACGCTGGACTCAACCTTTGCACAACCTATTTCCCCGGATGTCCCTTCCCCCGTTCCCACGCTAATTGCCTCTCAAAAAATATTATCTATCTTTTGTCGTGCAAACAATGCACCTCATTCTACATAGGCAAATGCATTACCCCCTTATCCATCCAAATGAACAATCACCGCTACTCATGTAATTCTGCTTCACTCTCTTCTCTTCCTATCCCTTTACACGCAAGTTCACACAACCTATCATTTGACGAATGCTTTTCCCTAACAGAGCTAGAATCCCTACCCGAATCAGCCACCAACATAGAGGTGAGAACTCGCGAATCCGCATACATCCTATGTTTCCGATCCTTTAAAATTCCCACCCTTAACCGCCATCTTTAATTTCCTTCCCATCAGTCCCTAAACCTTCCGCCCCCCCCTCCCCTCCACAGGCACTCTTCCGTCAAAACCTCTCAGTCTGACCAGAAGAAGGCCTCGGAGTAGGCCGAAAGCTTAAATCATCTATAGTAAGAATATATATATATATATATATATATATATATGTAAAATAAATATATTCCGTTAAAAATAGCGACAACTAGGAGTGCTAATTTTTATAAATAGGATAGGAATTACTTTGATTCTCCATTTGTTTCGTTTTTCTCGTAATAACATGAGAATTGAGTTGTTGTTGTTGTTGCACTTTAACCATTTTGCGGAGGAAGACGATATTTTGTATTCGGATCACGGTTAATCGTATCATGATCAGTATTTTAATCCTAGGATTGGTTTCCTGCAGCCCATATATTTTCATTCTTCTTTATTAGAATGTAAGACAAGGTTGCTTATTCCATCGAGTATAATGTGGTGGTTTCCCGTTGCCTTCCACATCGCAGCACTGCGGCCGATACCATGAACTTCACTCTCGCCCTGTGGCAGCTGATGCCGGGCCGAGCCATTCGATGGTCTGCGCCACCAGTGACTAATGTTGAAACTCCTGTCTCTCATCAGAGGTAGCTTTTTATTAGGAGTTTATTTTTCTCGTTGTCTCTTTCCGAAATACCATTATTTTTGGTGTTTCTGTTAATGTGTGTTTTCATCGTTCCGAAAAATCATTAACAACATTTTTCTAAGCTAAGAAATTTCCGTCGCCCACGGGTATCGAACCAGCGACCTTCTCTAGCAGACATGCTATCTCTGGTCTACCCTCGCCCCCATTATCATGTTTCGTACAAAATATTTGCGACCAATACGATGCTAGTTGAACACATCGTTCGTACACAGACTATTTGTATATTTTTTGTTAATGTGGTTGTCATGAAAACCCATTATCGACGGCGATACATCACCCTTTAATAGGTAGGATTCGGAATCTATTATATTCCGGCAGAAAAAGAGATTTCAAAAATTCTTAATAATAAATTAAGTCTAATTAATTGTAGGAAGACATAATATCCATATTCTTCTTTCATTTTGCCCTGCAGAGCCACGGTGAAAAGATAGTACTTGGAGTTAAGACGTGGAATAAGTTGCTTCCAGCTTGCAATTCTGTCTTCGTCCTTGAGCACTGAAAAGAAAACACGGGTCTAGAGATGGTCCTATGGCATGGTAGTCGGACGAATACAAATTCCAATATGGTCGATGAGTGCTAAATGGTTTGTTTTTCCTCACCAGGGCACACACTCGATTCCTCAATAGATAAAGGACTTTTCTCGAGGGAGCTGTCATGAGATAATCGTCCTGGGAAACCAGCAGATGGGAGGGGGATTGGAATTTACCCCTGGACCCTTTCGTCGAGTGGATCTCACCCCGATCGCGGTTTCGATCTCACCAAATAGATACTACTTGGTACTCTACACTGTGATTATTACGTAATGTATTCCGGCAGTCCTACAAGGTCTGTCCCTAAATTAGTAGAACTAATTCGATCAAATAAAATTTATTGCCATGATTGATACATTCACTCACGAGTCTTCAAAGTAGCACCTTCGTCCGTCCACACTCGTCCGCCAGAGGGTTTTCCACGCCTCGAACAACTTCTGGAAGGAGGCGCCCGGAAGACTGCTAAGCTCACTCGTCACGGCCTGTTGTAACGCATCTGCCTAGCCGTGGTGTCGTCCTTTCAGGTAGGATTACAGGCGAGGGGGAGGAGGAAGAAGTCTGATGGGACAACGTCAGAGCAGTAGAGTGATTGAGGCGGGGTTGCGAAGTTGTACCGGTCCAGGTAGTCCATTACTCAGAGAGCACTCGCAACACCAACTTCTTACACACACCTTTCTCATGGCCGTGTTTTCGGTCACAAGTCGGTGCACATCACTTTTAAGGATGCCAAGTTCATCAGAAGCCATGCGAAGACCTAATCTGCGATCCCCGTCCAAAAACCTTCACTCTCCCATGATTTTTTTCATTTTTTGAGATCGAAGGGCGTCCTGAACGTTCGGCGTCTTCAACATTTTCTCTACTCTCTTCCGGAACTACTTGTGGCACTCAAAAACACACTACTGATCTACCCATGCCGTTATATCACCATAAGATCTCTTGAGCATGCTTCTTGAGTCTCTCTCCCAGTTTTTTCCTAGTTTCACGTAAAATTTGATGGCGTAACACTGTTCCAACAACTAGTTCATGACTAGGAGTGTAACTAGGCCACGTTGTAGGTTTCGCAAACGAACAATCCATACTGTGAAACGGCTGGGAGCCAGCTGCCACTGACCTCCTGCCTATCCTAAGACTCCCCTCCCACGAACCAAATCAGAGAAACCACCGCCCGTCCGTCCGTCTATCCTGGATAAAAAATAAGTCATACTACTTTTGGGAGCGGCCTTGCATGTTAGAAGTCTGGAAGTGTGTTCCCTGAGATTTTTGGGAGTTTTTAATCGTTCATATTTCCCCATCGATTTCTTGTTGTAGAAATTAGAAATTTTTCACTGCTGTAAAATATAGGCACCATAAAAACCGCGAACAATTACGGTTTCAACATAATTACCGAGTATCATCTCCAGGAATGATTTGTATTAGTTCTTCAAATCATTCTAGTTATCTGCTGATCTCCTCACTCCCGTCATCCAATGTGTTGAATAGAATACTTTTATTTAGCAAAAGAGGCCGCTTGTATTGTGTTCGCCAGATGACATAATACCCTGTTTAAAAGCTAGCGATCATTAGGCATTCGTGTATTAAGTTATTATTCCTGGATAGGTTTTATTTTTAGCTTTAACCATTTACTTCGGTTTAGGTTTTCATTTCGATGCATGCTTTGGTCGCGGGGAGGGAGGGGGGGGGTCTCTACCAATCAAACCAAGAATGAAGGAGCGCTGTTCATTCCGGAAATGGATTTCTTCGAAAGATTGCTATTTGCGAGCTGTAGTTAAATCACTCTGCCAAATTATTGAAGTCGTCATGGCAACAATTGGCGTTTTCAGAGCACAGTATGCAAGTGAAATGCTCGGAAAATAGATTACAGAGAAAATGAAGAGAGGAACTAGAAGCAGAAAAATGTGTTAGTAGCATTTGTTTCTTTCGATGGAAAGCCATCGACGCCATCATGCGTAGTAAGCTAGTAATGCTGCTCCTTTCGTCAGAATCCAAAATTGAAGAGTCCTTTTAATTCGCGTTCGTTCTTTTTCGTGATTACCTGAGGTTATAGGAGAGGGGTTTGTTGAGAGAAATCCTATGGAGGCAGAAAAAATGGATAAAAGGCGTATTGAGCGGTAGTGGAATGTTGAAGAGGGTAATAGAGGGGAGAATGTTGGGCAAGCGAGGTAAGGGTAGGAACAGGATAGGGATGTTGGACGGGATGAAGGGAGGAAAGAAGTACACCGAGATGAAGAGGGACCTGATATAGATTAGTTTGCTAGGTGGGGAGTCACAAAATGTTTATTTGATAGTTGTTTCCATCCAAAAACCTACCTTAACCGGTAGATTACCTAATAATAATAATAATATATATATATATATATATATATATATATATATATATATATATATATATATATATATATATATATATATACCATGCACTCCACAAACGCGGTTACCCAGAAAAGCTCCTACAGGATAAAATCTACCGCTCCACCCGACCACACACACCACAGAATAACAACCCCACATCTGACGCTTGACTTAACCTTTGCACAACCTATTTCTCCGGATCCCACAGACTGAAAACCATTATCAAAGAACTTTATCCTATATTACGTGACAATGACGCGACCACATCCTTACTGCCCCAATGCCCCTCTGTCGCTTACAGACGACCAGCCAATCTCAGAAACCTTCTGAAATCTACCAACCCTTTGACACCCCGCCCTGACAAATTTCCACATATATCGCCTACCTGCAATCGCCCCCGATGTAAAACATGTCTGCTAATCAGATCTGCTCCCCTCTCCCCACATCCCCTCATTGTCCCTTCACCCCATTCCCACGCTAATTGCCTCTCAAAAAATATTATCTATCTTTTGTCGTGCAAACAATGCAACTCATTCTACATAGGCAAATGCATTACCCCCTTATCCATCCGAATGAACAATCACCGCTACTCATGTAATTCTGCTTCACTCTCTTCTCTTCCTATCCCTTTACACGCAAGTTCACACAACCTATCATTTGACGAATGCTTTTCCCTAACACTTCTAGAATCCCTACCCGAATCAGCCACCAACATAGAGGTGAGAACTCGCGAATCCGCATACATCCTATATTTCCGATCCTTTAAAATTCCCACCCTTAACCCCCATCTTTAATTTCCTTCCCATCAGTCCCTAAACCTTCCGCCCCCCCTCCCCTCCCCAGTCACTCTTCCCTCAAAACCTCTCAGTCTGACCAGAAGAAGGCCTCGGAGTAGGCCGAAAGCTTAAATCATCTACAGTGTGAGTGTCCTTTTACGTGTTATCTGTTTTATTCTGTGTTCTATTGTGCCGTCCAAAAGTTATATATATATATATATATATATATATATATATATATATATATGTATGTATACATATATATACATATAAAAAGCCTAGACAGCAACACACAGCACGAGAACACATAAAAAGAAAGAAAACATGATCTTTCGGTGGCACAAGATGTTCGTGGAGGGCAGAGAAGAGGTCGACGACGAACCACGCACGGCCTGGACGCCCATCAACGACACTCACCGACGAAAATGTGCGAAATGTTCGCGATGTACTGAACTCAGATCGTCGTCTTAGTGCTCGTATGATAGCAGAGCAGTGTAATGTGCCAAAAACAATAGTGCACGAGATTATTAGGGACCAATTACAGATGCGAAAAATTTGTGCAAAGTTGGTGCCTAAAGTGCTCAGTGATGATCAAAGACTCAATCGTTTGGAAATCGCGACACAAATTGCGGATCACTGCAAAAATTATCCAAATTTTTTAGAGAACGTCTAGAGACTTCTTTCTGTTCCCGAAGATAAATAGGAGTTTGAAAGGAAAGCGATACGGGACTTTGGACGCCGTCAAAGAGGCCGTGACGACGTGTCTTCAAGAGGTTCCCGTTGTTGCCTTCGCGGGAGCGTTCCAGGAATGGGAACGCCGCTGGAACAAGTGTATCGACTCACAAGGGTCCTATTTTGAGGAATATTAGCTTAAGATATGTAAAAGGGTAATAATTTTTTTTTCCTGAGCTCAGTACACTTATCTTCCGGACGAACCCTGTATATGTAGTATATACATATATGTGTGTGTGTATGTTTGTGTGCTTGGAAATAGATATGGAATTGATTTTTCATAGATGAAATAATTTACAAATTAAGAGAAAGATTCGTAGTATCTAATGCGAAATGGAAATACTGTTTTTGAGGAGAAACTATGAGTTTAAGTTGTAGTTACTGATGATTTGATAAAGGAGAAAAAAGGACCTGGGCGTCTTTGAGGCAAACCGTTGAGACTCCTTAAGACTTAGGTAAGATGAAGAAGAATCGAGAAAGTAAGGCTAGGACAGTGAGGTGGATCAGGGACATTGTTTCTTATGCGAATGGTTACGTAAGGAAGGATGTTCCCGGTCTAAATCGAGAGTAAGGAGAAATTTTGATAAGAGAAACTGTTGAGAGGTGAAGTGGAGTGTGTGTAAGACTAGGGGTGTAAGTTAGGGGGCAAGATTAGGGAAGTGAACTGACTTTCAGCTTGAAGACGGTTAGGCGGTACGAAGAACAGAAGGAAGAGACTGGAGACAACGTGAAGCAATTTGAATCTCAGCCAATGTACACTTCATTGCATATACTGGGGACCTCGGCTTATCTCTGACGGTTAGGTGGTCTTGAATGACTGAGTTGAATGAAGATAAAAGTAAAGCGAAAACAATTGGACTGTAAAAGGAATAAAAATGGATGGTGGGAGACGAGGAGATGTTACCCTTACACGGTAGAATGAAAAAATGAGACAAATGCGCTGGAGATATGATGTTGGTAATTGAACTTAGAGACGGATTGAATTGAGGTATGATGTACGTGAACCATATAGAATCTAAGAGCCTGTGGTGAGAAAAATAATCGCTGCGCAGATTTGGGATGCTTGTTATAAAACCAAGACGTTTTCAATAGTTTCCCGATACCCTTCGAAGTCTATAATTTAGAATAGGCCGCCTCCTGACGGCAAACATTATTTTCTGCTGATGTTGACCAGGGACGGCATGTTAACCGACCAATTTTGGTGCGGTTTGCAAATCGATATCCTTTCGGTGAAATATGGGTTGAATTATTGGTGTTTTGACACTCAAGTAGAGATAAAAAAATAATGGTTTCTTTAAAATGTACCATCCAGTTGATAAAGCTGTTTAAATATAAAAAAAAACTAACTTTAAAAAAAGTAATTTATCGATAGTAAATATAAGTAATAAACAGTTCATCAAGATAAAATGTTTTTAAAACCGGCGACTGAGTTGTTAGTAATATTTAATACTCTAAGATGCAACCATATTATATTATTTAAACATAAGACATAAGCAAATTCTTATTTCCGTTTTCCTTTATCAAGTTAATATATATATATATATAGAGAGAGAGAGAGATGATTTCTTCGAAGTAGCATGGAAGTGTTAAATAAAAAACTTAGACAGCAGCACACAGCACGAGAACACATAAAAAGAACACTCACACGTAATATCTTGATAATTTCGTCCGTCTTCGGAAGATAAGATATGACATCATCACGAGAGTGTGTGTGCATATATATATATATATATATATATATATATATATGCACACACACGTATGTATGCACACACACTCTCGGGATGTTTTGCACCAGGGAGTGGGTAAATATAGCGTTTTACAGTTTATCGGACCGACTGCACAGCATCCGGTGCCAAAAACGAAGTTTGCCAAGAATAAAATTAAATTATCGACATTACTTCTACCATAAAGGGACGGCGATAATCGTAAAGCACATGGCAAACGTCGTATTTCAAGAAACCGAACCATACTAAGAGAATAGGATAAATCCTTTCCTAACTCGTTCGCAAAACCAAGTCCTTACCGAAGATAAATCTCGTAAACTGATACGTGAATCATATTTATTTCTCTGTTCACATAAAATTTTCTTTATTTTTTAATTCATCATAAAGAAACATCTTAAGGCTAAAATCATTTTAAAACATTGAAAATCATTTTTTTAATATGCTTAAAAATGTCTTCCAGTCTATTTTAGTAATTTATTTTTTTATTTCCTAAATACTTCGTTCACTATTTTCGAAAATACTTCCTTTGTGGGTGATCTCCTCTGCCTGTTCTCCGTGTACTCATATCCCCTAACTATTATGTTACATTGACTATAGCAACAGAAACAGAAAATAAAAATGACAGTGCAATCTAAATTCTTACCACCTTTTAATATTACAAAGACTAGACAGTAGAATAAATAAAATACAAGGACTATAAGTTGAATTAATCTTAGGAAAAATTTATTTCAGAAGTGCAAATTGCTAAAATTCTTCATAAGAGCACGCTTATGTATCGATATACACCAATACCGGTGCCTCTACCACGATTCTGGTACTCTTCCTGTAAGGCATCTACAGGAGTTTCGTTCAGGCACCTCGTCATGACGTTTTTGACATAATCCAGTGGTCCAGACCGGTACTCAGAGGGTTTATACTTGGGTCGTATTCAAAGATCAATGTTTCGTCACCAGTGCCTAGCAATTTAAAAAAATCGGGTCTATTTCCTAGTGGTCCAGGAGGTCCAATGAAAGATTGTCACATGACGACGGCACCTTTTGACGACTATCTTGGCACAAACCTTTCTCGTGGCTAAATCTTTCTTTAAGAATGCAATGCACACTTGTTTTCTGAATATTTCACTCTTCTGCTATCACATCCTGACACTCGGGATTGGTCAATCAATCGGAATTGAGCACGTGTCTCACTTTTTGCACGTTTTCATCACAATGTGTTGTTGATGGGCATTCCTCATCGTCAACCTCCTCTCTGCCCTCCCAGAACATCCTGTGCAGAAAACCATCACTTGGGACATTTCTCCGACTCCATGAGCATCCTTAACCCTTGGCCATGCTCTCCGAATCCCAATTCTCCAATATTAATGCACGATTTGATAGCATGTAATTGCTCCATGGAAAGAGTCAATTGTAAATATTGGTGACGTGGACCTCGAACATGGGCCCACAGTCCATCAGCAATCCGCACACTGTAAATGCCCACAGTTAACTGACGTGGGTCGCGTTGCCTTCTCAAGATTACCTTTCCCACCACAAGTCACCCCACTCCAGCATTCTGGATTGCTGGCAAAGAATCATTATTTTACTTATTTTTGAGAATTTTTTGTTTTTCGACTTCGTAAACTTTTAGAAGACGGTTTATGTTTTAGAAACTTTTAAACTGGTGCGGAAAGAAACGGAAAAATAATGAGGGAACCTCTTCCTTTTAATTGCCCACCTTACTGATATATAAGTTTCCACATTGCATCCCTTTTCCTGTCCTCGTGGTAACGAAATTGATCCTTCCAGTCCTTAAGGGGTAGGTAGGTATTCATTCCCGTCTCCCTGCTCAAAGTGAAAGCTCAACAACCTCACGCAGAAGAGACCATGCCCTCTCTTCCTTTTCTCCTTCTCAGCAATGAGGGCCCTCCCCTTCGCTGTTCCCTCCCCTCCTCTCTCTGTGCCCTCCCGTCGGCACACTTTATTATTCTCAAAACCCTCCGCCCCACCCTTCTCTCATCCCTCCTCCTTTTACTACCTGCCCTGCCGACCAACCTCGGAAGGTACCGCGTCTCAGTCCTTTCAATCCCCTTCAACCCTCTCACCCCAACCCA
The DNA here is from genome assembly GCA_037158775.1 of Hetaerina titia. Lineage (NCBI taxonomy): Eukaryota > Metazoa > Arthropoda > Insecta > Odonata > Calopterygidae > Hetaerina > Hetaerina titia. The sequence continues at coordinate 9,478,846 of CM073769.1, read as the reverse complement.
CCCCTCTTACTCACCACCCTTCCGTGTTCCTAGGCTATAAACCACTTTCTTCAGGTTGGAGCACTCAAAATAACTTCCTATGGGAGATCGTCCGTGTTCGCATTTCTATGTCAGTCCCCTCAAACTTAATACGACGGCTCTCCCACAAAGTATGTGCCATCCGTAATGCTATTACAAAAATACACTGGGATAGACAAAGAAATTTTTATTATTTTCATCTCAAAACTACATATCTCTACTATTTGTTATGAATATTTTCCAAACGGATATTTAAAAATTCATGTCATATCTCTGTACTAGTTTTTCAAATTCCTTCAGTATGAAATTCTGTGCCGCCTGAGAGATCGCAGGCAACCGATGACGTCGGCATCTCTTGAAGTTCCTCGTCGAGACGATCACAAAACATGTTGTAGTGTCATAACTTTTCAGTCGTGTTTCCATGCAATAGTGTCGTGGGAATCTTAGGATTTCTAAAGATTTCAGATATTGCAAAAGGCCGGTTTTAAAATACGGGCGGCCATTTTTTGGACATCATCGTGGACATTTGTCCGTTCTCTCTTTTAACGAACGGCAACACTGATTCACTCTACTCTGACTGGTTACTCAACACAATTTGTCCGATCAGAGGAAAAATTTCCAGATGAGTAATTTCAGCAGTTTTGAAGTCTTTTTTTATCACTGAACGGACTTCACATTTGGCGAGAATCTCAATTGCGTTGTTCATTTCGATTCGCTATTTTAAACAAACGACGAGCGGCGGGATCTTTCAACCACTGCAGATGGAGGCGTACTGACGTACTGTGTGCGTGCGTCAATACAGTGGCCATTCGACTCCTTCTTCCACTAATCCTGACGCTATCACACGATGACAAAGGTCACTTTCTGGACTTGTATATCATCGTCGTCAACATTTTAAATCCTATGACTGGTGTACTGCAATCCTACATTATCCTTTTTTGTTCAGTTTTGATTCCCTAACGCCTGGTACATTTTCTCTTCACGTCCATTTGAATTTGTTTCGTAATTACTTCTTACCCTTGGTTTTTCTCTTCTGGGGTTTTCCATCCGCAATCTATTGCGCCTCAAGGTCTGTATCTAATTAATTTAAGACTTCTTCTTTGCTCCATATGTTCCTTTCCTCTTCTGCTCTTCCATATACTTCTTCTTTATTCACTTTTTATGTCCATTTCATCTTTAGCGTTCTCCTCCTGCACCGTTGTATCATAGGTGTCTATTCTACCATGGTTCACTTTTCCAAAGTTCCATCTCTCTAATCCACAGAGTGTGTGCCATGGCCTTTCATATTCGCATTTTAACGTATTGTTTCCTTTTTTCCACCCGCAGGTTATTTTTTTGAACATAGTAGTCCAGGTCTCTTCTTAATGAATGCCTTATTGAGTTCTTATTTTATTGTAGGCCAGATACGTAATGCACATGAAATTTCATCCAACCTACGTAGATCATACATTTCTCTATTTGGTGTACGTATTTATATACGAGGGTAATCCGGATAGTAACCTCCGTTTTTGGGTAGCATGAGAATTAGTGGAGAGAGCCGGATGTTCGCTGTATTGACTCACACAGTAGGTCAGTACGCCTCGAACTGCAGTGGTTGGAAGGTCGCGCCGCTTGTCGTTTCCTAACAATAGAGAGTCAAAATAAACAATGGAACTGAAGTTCCCGCCAAATTTGAAGTTGGTTCCGTGATAAGGTTTTTACTGATAAAAAAACTTCATAACTGCTGAAATTAATCGGAAAATGAATGCTCTGTACTGATTCTGAAAATTATTGCCATATGTGACGAGGGACAAGAGTTGTGCGTCATTGTTGTCGTTCATTAATGAGTGATTGCAAATCTCCATGATGGCCTGTGGTGAACAATGAACTGCACCTGAAAATTGATGAAAAAGTTCGTGAAAACCGTTTTGTGATAACTGAAATCTTTAGAAAGTTTTCCCCAGAATACTAGGACTCCGTTGCATGTAAACACGACAGAGGTCACTACGTATCTTGTATAGCGGAGGCTACTTTCTTGACGGACCATTTGGCGGGAACTTCAGTTGTACTGTTCATTTTGACTTGCTATTGTAAAAAAAGGACAAGCGGCGTGACCTTCCAACCACTGCAGTGCGAAGCGTACTGACATACTTCGTGAGTCAATACAGTGACCATTCGGCTCTCTCCACTAGTTCTCACGCTGCACGAAAATGGAGGTTACTCTCTGGATTTAAGGTTTGAAATTTTTGAAAGGTTTTACATGAATATTTCCAAGATCTGTCCCAAAAGTAGTAGGACTGAGTCGTTTAAAGAAAATGTATTGCCAGAATTGATACATTAACTCAAAGAGTCTTCGAAGTCGCTCCCTTGTGCGTCTACACACACCGCTGCCTGTGGGTATTCCACGCCATGTGCGCCTGGAATGGTGCTAAGCTCACTCGTCCCGTTCAGTTACGAGTCGGAGCACATCACTTTTAGGGATGCAAAATTCATGAAAAACCATGCGAACACTTAATCTGCGATCCCAATCCAACAAAGCAAAGCACATCACTCTCGCAAGATTTTCGTCAGTTGGTGAGGTCCAAGGGCGTCCTGAACGTTCGGCGTCTTCAACGTCTTCTCTAACCCTCCCGACTAACAAGTTGCACCACACAAAAACAACCTGCCGATCTACCCATGTTTCTATATCACCATAAGATACACGTATAATTTGATGGCGTACTGTTGTTCCTATAACCGGTTCCTGACGGATCGTAACAAGGTCACGTTATAGAGGTTTCGCAAACGAACGATCCGCTCTCTGCAATACCTGGGAGACAACTGCCACTAACATCCAGCCTTTCCTCAGACTCCCCTCCCTCGAACCCAGCAAGGAAGACCGCAATCCGTCCGTCCATCCGTGAAAATATATGTCATACTATCTTTGGGGCAGCCCTTTAACGATAATGTGGGTGTTAATTGGTCTGAATTTGTTAGTTTTACATGGGGTTTTACCTTCTTGAACGGATTGTCGGCAACCTAATATTCCCCGCAATACGCCCTGGCGCAGGATTGCGAGATATTTTTTCTATATAATTGAATTTGTGTTGAATTTTCGCATTGGCAAACTTAGCGAAAACATTACGGGGAATATTTTGTCGGAAAATTCGATCGAAAATATGTAAAATTGATAATATAGTTGTGCAACAGGCTAATATATATTTTTTACTGAACTCCATCAATATAAGTGGTCTGTTCAAAAGGTTTCCGAACTTTTTGAATAGCACCCCTCTAGTCGGTTATTTTTTTAATCCGCTTGAAGGCTTTGTTTCCTCGAAAATTCCTCAATCAACTACCTTTAGTCATTTTATTGATATCATGTTATGTTGATATGTTACGCTGTTTATGTGAAGGGGAGTTTGTGGTGTGCGGCGATAAAATCCGATACGCGTAAATGAGATCTTTGAATGAAAAGCGTTTTTCTGTGAAATTCTGAACATGCTTCACGGAAACATTTGGGTTGATTATAATGCTTGGTGATAATTATCACCAAGGCTAATGGTGAATGGTGTTAAGCACAGTAAGCATAAAATGTTTACCAAAACACAGGTAACCTCCGTCCGATAAAGCGCACCTATGCCAACGCTTTTTCCAGTCCTCGAAACAGTCGGAATAATCTTTTTCCGGTATAGCCTTCAAGACCTTCTTCGATTCGGTTTTTATCTCCTCAATCGTGTCAAAATGGCGTCCCCGCATTGGCCTTTTGAGTTTGCTGAATATCCAGAAGTCGCACGGAGTCAAATCAGGCGAATACGAAGGTTGCGGAGCTATATGAGTCGAGTTTTTGGCGAAAAAGTCGCGAAAAACCAATGCAGTATGACATGTGCATTATCGTGATGAAGGAACCAAGAATTTTTATCCCATAACTCCGGCCGTTTCAGACAAATAGCTTCATGCAAACGATGGATAACGCTCAAATAATATTCTTTGTTGACAGTTTCAGACAGACAGACAGACAGACGGAAGGAAATCATAGGGCACCACACCACGATAATCAAAGAAAATTTTCAACATGACCTTGATTTTCGATCGACTTTGCCTTCTTGATCTCTTCGGTCTTGCTTCACCTTTGGCACGATATTCGATGGTCAGTGGTTTCAGGGTCGTATTCATAAATCCAAGTCTCGTCTCCAGTAATGATGCATTTCAAGTAGCCCTGATAGTTAGACACCGAAGTTTCACACATATTAACGCGACGCTTTTTTTTTCCAAAAATTGAACAACTTTGGCACCAATCGAGACTTGACCCGTTTGAGACACAAAACATCCTTCAAAATGGTTTGGGCTGAGCCAAATGATATTCCACCACTATCAGCGAGGTCTCTAATTGTCAATCGACGATTTTCAAGCACCAAATCGTTGATTTTTTGGACGTGGCCCTCGTCGGTGGACGTTTATGGTCGTCCAGAGCGCGGTTCGTCTTCAACGCGTTCTCGGCCCGCTTTGAACTCGTTGTACCACTTATAAACATTTTTTGTGTGGCATAGTTTGATCCTCAAAGGCCTTCCGCAACATTTTAAACGTGTCCGCACAAGAATATTCGTTCCAAAAACAAACTTTTATGCAAGTTCTTTGCTTAAAAAATCACGCATTGTAAAAATCAAAAAAATCCCTTTTGGTTGTTTACAAAAACATGTGTAACTCAGAGATAAATAAAAAATTTGACAAACAGACGATTGGTAAATGTTAGAGACAGTCCTACCAACCTAGAAAAAAATTTACCTGCATTTCTAATGCCCGGGAGTTTTAAATGCCAATTTCACTTTACTTTTTGATCACAGTTTTATTTTATCAAACATAGCAATGATACATACGAAATATAAATCTGGGGTTGGAAATTTAAGAACAACTGAGATGCAAAATCATGGAACCAAAAAGAATTTTTAGCAAACCTGTTTAAAAAAAGCTAACTGAATTGGACAACGATTGAGACACGAAATTAAGTAAGGAAACAATGAACATTTGCTATGAAACTATAGATAAGACAAATGGTGCCGCTTTCTGGACGAGAAATTTTGGCAGTAAAATGAGGTATGGTTTAGTTAAGTATGTTGCTTCTGTGCGCTGAATTAATGCAAGAATGTAATGTTAGATAGGGGTTTTTGCGACTTTTAAAGCCTTTTAAAAATAGGAATATTCGCCAATATTTTTCCTGGAGTGACAATAACGAATTCCACTGTAATTCGCCAAGGAATTCCTATAATACTTTCAATAAAGTGCTAAGTATTGAAGAGATATATCCTTAAATTAATGTCTATAATGTGACAACAATGCCGTTTTCAGGGCAAGGACTTTTGGGTGCAGATAGAGAGAGTTTAGATTAAGATCTTTACAGTGTTTACGAGAGTGTATAATCCATAAGAATTTCCGTAGCTTTCCCTTATTTCTTTGTTCCTTCACGGCCTAGTTGGATACGGGGGCGAGAATTTGGCATTTCCAGCATTCCTCAGACGACGTTATCCTCGGCATTCGAGAGTCCTTAGACTCACATCTTTGAGCGTCTCAGCCCTTCCCTATTTTCGCAATGCCAATTTCTCCCCTTGCCTGCGAAAGTAACTGTCAAAAGTAACTCCCTTATAAATTGGACTCCACCCTTATCCACGTCCAGATTAGACTCCGAATTAAAGTGGGGTGGATTTGATAGGGGAAGGCAGGGTTCTAAGAGGAAGGAAACCCAAGTTCAAACCTGTTCCACTCCCAAAGGTCAACGGCCCTCTTCAACGACGTAGGTCATATTTCCCCCGCTTAACTTCCTCTTTTGAAAGCGACCTCCGACGTTGGCATTAGTTAGTAATAGTTGGCGCGCAAGTAAGAGATTTCCTTCCATGTACGACTGGGAATAATACCCCCCCCCCCCCCACATTTTATGAAAATTCTAAATTCTCGATAAAATTCAAATGTCACATTCCTATGCATTCATCCGTCCATGTGGGTATATGTGGGCGGTTGACATTAAAAAATATGCGGAGATAAAGAGAAACATTGTTGCAAAGTAGGATGATGTGTTATGTTTTGTTAGGAGAGGCAAGAGAATGATTTGGTAGCTTATGTCCGTCCAAAACCTACCTTAAACGGTAGATATCCTATTAAATTAAAGTACATGCACAAACCCTTTGAATATATGTGGTGATTATAGGAAAATGTTCTCTCTTACCAGGTGAAATATCAGGGAAACATTTTTAATTCTCCTTTTCTGCCGTACAGGGTGAAGGGACTGCCAGCCAAGGAGAACTGAGGATATCTAACCCCCAGGAAATACTTGCGTTGAGAGAGCACCAGGATCAGTGGTGAGTCTTTAAAAATAATTTTTACGCAATTTCTCCACTACATAACGTCGTCGAGTACTTACATGTATCTTTCCTTATTTTTGGATACTTTCCAAAAACATCTTATCCCTTGTAAAAAAGGTCTTTGTATATATATATATATATATATATATACTATATAGATGATGCGGAAGTACTCACGAGAGCAATATAACTTTTGGACGGCACAATAGAACACAGAATAAAACTGATAACACGTAAAAGGACACTCACACTGCAGATGATTTAAGCTTTCGGCCTACTTCGAGGCCTTCTTTTACGTGTTATCTGTTTTATTCTGTGTTCTAGTGTGCCGTCCAAAAGTTATATATATATATATATATATATATATATATATATATATATATATATATACTATATATATGTACTATATATATACATATGTATGTATTTAGATGATTTCGTCGAATCAATACGAAATTGTTGAATAAAAACTTTGACAGCAACAAACAATATGATAATATTATATGGAATACAAGTTACAATATCGAATAATAATACAATAGGTAATACATTATAGAATATGAGTTATTTCTTAATAATTTCGACTGAATTGAGCTCCGTCTTCATCAGAAGATGCGGTAGGACTGAATCCTCATCAGGAGATGCGGTAAGACTGAGCCCTACCATATCTTCTGATGAGACCGGGGCACAATTCCGTCGAAATTATTAAGAAAGGGCACTCACGTCTTCATATCAAGCAAGGAATCCTTTGGAACGGAAATTGTACATTCTCCATGTTGATGCTTCATAACGAGGGTGGGATTCTAGGATAATTCAAATCACCTTTTTTCAATTACATCTTGCTTAGTTATGCGTCTTGTTGTGTCCTTCCGGATATTTTAATATATCGCATCTCTCATTTGAGTTAGAAAAATCGCATTATTTCTTCGCAGCTTGTGTTGATCGTCTTTATGAAATAACTACTTCTTCATCCGCTAATTGTTGACGCCAATTGATCTGATCCTTATATAAATATTGTGAATGAGCTATATAATTCAAATTAACTGTGAATAAGTTTTCGCAGGCATATTTATTCTGGTTTTTTCCTCTTTGCGATGGCTGTGCGTTTGTTCTGTACGAGGTCGGTTGAAATATAAAATATTTTAATATTAATAATGACGCTGAAATTATTTTGATATTTGATTCATTGGATGTGAATATGAAATATATATATATATAGTCAAATAAACTATTGTTCATCATTTAATTAAAACAATTTCTTTTCTTAGAATCTTAGTTTGTTCACTTTTCCGTCAATCCTAATTTATATATTGTTCTTCATTTAAACTATTCCTTTTAAAACATGTTATTCTAAAAATATTTTTTCCACTTCAATTATCCCCCATACCGTGCTAATGAACTCGTTCCTTCCAAGTGAATCACTTCGACAGAGCAGTTTTTTTTGTTCGGCGATATTTTTTTCTTGAGTTAAATTCATAGTGGCACTTGATTAGGATACGTAGAGGAATACCACCTCAATAACCAGGGGTCTTCTTCAAAGGGTTGATTACAGATTCCATTGAATATAGGGTGAGCGTCTAATATGCTTCATCATCACCACTTTTGTGTGTCTTAAGAGTCCCGGTTAGAGGAGTTGTGAACTGATTTAGACCTATCAAAGTGAATAATTTAAGGGTAGCGAAGGAAAAGTTGACCACGTAGACGCAAAACTTTTATCTTTCTCCGAACCTTTGATTTCCGAGTTATATACCCCGCTAATTACGATTATGATTCAATTAACGCCCCAGCGAATCATAAACCTTTTCATTCTACCCAAACCGAAGTTCAAGCAACAAAAACGGTATTGGCAACCTTAAACTCAAACCGTTGGAACGAAAAAATATGCGAATAAATTTATTGAATGCAAAATAATATTATGTATATAGGCAAGGAATGTTTATTTATAAAATTTAGGATAGCAAACAAAATCGTATTACATATGTCCTCTGAGTGATATTAATGGAGAGATGCTGTTTTTCAGAGGGATTCATTACACATCTTTTTTATTGAGATGTTAATTGCTAGTCGTTATGGTGAAACTACACACCACAGTGATGCACCAATATAAAGACAACAGAAGAATATGAATCATTAAGAATCGTATAGGTCTCTTGCATGGTTAAGAGTATAGAAATCACTGATTAACCGAAAGTCTTCTTTATTAAAATCCTACTGTATGAAATCATATATTTTTTGCGGAAAATCATCAAAAATTATATCTCTAATAAAGGTACGTGCGCAGTGGAAAGGTTTTTTTTAAGGCCATTTATACATTAGTACGGGTTGACTTGTTGATTTCTTTTATTTTCCTAACAGAGCTCCCTTTTTAGGTATTTCCCACCTTCTATTGCCCCTAATACCGTATGAAAATCCCATTATCTTCATTTTTATGCCCTGCTTTCCCAACTTTCTCCTGTCTATAATGGTATTCAGCATCATGTTTTAATATCAATATTACCTCGAACCCGCAGTTTTATACCTTCTTCGGATTTCCCCTGAAAAAATACTCTCTTCCCTTGATACATTTGCAAACTACTTGTCTAATCTCCCAACCTCATCCAAAATATTTGGTCGATTCTTCTTCATTCCAAAGAACTCAATGGAAACACAGAGGCAGTTGAGAGCAAAATAGCTTGTTGCCCAGTTCTAAATTCGGATCCTCGGGTCGATGACCGAATGACCAACCCACTGCAAGTATCGCATCTTTGGCTGAAAAAAAGAACTAGGGTGGAACAACCAATAGGTTGACTAAACAAAACTTATCAATAGCCAAAGAGGGCGAGGCCGTTGCGCCTGTAAGGTAGTATACGTTGCATACAGTTCAATGTTGAAAGTGGCCTACATTCACGGCGACTTTGTTTAAGTCCTTCTATGGAAACACTCCAAACTTACAGCCGAAGAAAGAAGAGGAAGCTAAGGCTTAATAACATGAACCCTGCTAAGTTGCACAACTATATTCTCATCACCACCATATTACAACCTATTCAACGTAAGTTGTTTTTCTTCAAAATATCCGGGATTCAAAATTGCGCTATTCATTCAAAGTGAATCAGTACATGTCTCGTATTTTGAGATGTTTGCACATGCACAAATACAGGGTTCGTCCGGAAGATAAGTGTATTGAGCTCAGGAAAAAAAAATTATTACCCTTTTACATATCTTAAGCTAATATTCCTCAAAATAGGACCCTTGTGAGTCCATACACTTGTTCCAGCGGCGTTCCCATTCCTGGAACGCTCCCGCGAAGGCATCATCGGGAACCTCTCGAAGACACGTCGTCACGGCCTCTTTGACGGCGTCCAAAGTCCCGTATCGCGTTCCTTTCAAACTCCTCTTTATCTTCAAACAGAAACAACGTTCTCTAAAAAATGTGGATCATTTTTGCAGTGTTCCGCAAGTTGTGTCGCGATTTCCAAACGATTGAGTCTTTGATCATCACTGAGCACTTTCGGCACCAACTTTTCACAAATTTTTCGCATCTGTAATTGGTCCCTAATAATCTCGTGCACTATTGTTTTTGGCATATTACACTGCTCTGCTATCATCCGAACACTAAAACGAACCTTTGGCACATTTTCGTCGGTGAGTGTCGTTGATGGGCGTCCAGGCCGTGGTTCGTCGTCGACCTCTTCTCTGCCCTCCACGAACATCTTGTGCCACCGAAAGATCATGTTTCTGGACATGGCTGACTCCCCGTAAGCCTGGTTAATCATACCGACAGTTTCGGTAGACGATTTCCCTAGCTTTACCGCAAATTTGATGGAATAACGCTGCTCCGAAAACTTCGGCATCGCGTTCCGTGACGTGGGTCGAATGTGGAGGTTCGCGTTAATAGAGCTCCTCACTACACCACAGCTCAGAGCCAACTGCCTTTTCCAGCGTCGCTTGCCAACATACCCCCTCCAATCGCAGCCCGTCAGAGCGGTGCTGGGCGCGCCTGGAGCGGCGGGAAAAAATCAGTACACTTATTTTCCGGACGAAACCTGTAAACCCCTCTCCTGTCGTGGTTAAGGGTACAGTTGAGTGATCACGCCGCCGATCCGAAGCCCATTACTGTTAAGTTTATCACCCTAGGGCATTATTGCCTAGTCCGACCGTTTGAACGTCTATGAGAGAAAAAGCCATCCAAGCAGTGGTTTAACTTGCGGATTTCTCTTTTACGCTTACGTCATGTATTTCCAATCAAATTTTATTAAGATCAGCCAAAACAAACTGTTTTTACAATCCTGGATTTATGTGAGTTAATGTACTTTACATTAATGTTCTTTATCTGAATTCCCCGGTGTGAGGAGGTCATTGCGCTAATTCTTTTTCACATTAACCCTTACAATACTGTTCATTAAAGGAGATCTCAGTAGACCTTGCATACCAACCTCGATGAACATATTGGAGTCAGATCCAGGTTTAGACGCATTGCAGGATTGATGTTAGGAGTTGGAATAATCCTGAAGTGGATTTCAAATAAATTACTCCGCAAGGTTGCGACTATATTCTCCATTTATAATATGAATTTAATTTTTCGATCGTAGAAAAACCGAATTTTTGGAAAATGAAACCATTAATTAAAATATAGCATGTTTTATTTAAATGTTTAGAGACTTGATATTCCGAAGTTATGATTAGTTCCTGTTAATAACTCCAAGTCTTACATGGGAACATTATCCCTATCCTATTTTCCTACGTGCTCGTTTACCTAATATTCTCCCGTCTACCACAGTCTTCAACATCCAATTATTGCTAACCAATCCGCTCTTCATCTATTTTACTGTGTCCTTATGATTTATCCCAACAAACCTTTCTCCTCCCCCACAGTGCATCAAGCACTTCCTCATTTGTTTTCCTTTCGGACCACTTAACCTTCTCTATCCTTCACCAGACCCGTATTTCAAAAGCCTCCTATCTACGCCTACTATCATCCTGCTTTAATAATCATGTTTCCGCGCCGTAAATCGCTACGCTCCATATCAAAGTTTTTACGAGTCTTTTCTTAACATCCCTACTCAACATCCCTGCCGTCAACTGCCTCCTCGTTGTGAACGCGTCTTTCCCTAGTGCATTTCTTTTCCTTACGTCCATTGCTATTTTTTATATTTTCCTCCACAACGCTTCCGAAATACGTAAACTGTTCCACTAACTCTGGTTTTTCACATCATATTTCGACATTTATCTTAGCTATCCTCTTCATAGAACACCGCATAACCTTTTAAATAATTTAATTAATCTAGATAATGAAGAGAATCGTATGGAAAAACGGTTGACTGTACAATATAACCAAGGGGTAAATACTGTGTTCTGAGGCGGCTAGCATATCCCGGGCTGGGAGGCAGAGGCGATCGCATCTGATGCCACGTGGTGTACAGGAGGTGGAATTGGGTCAGAGAAGGAAAAGAATGAGGGGGGCGCAATTGGTTGGGAGGCTTTGATGGCGGGGGTTGAAGGAGACATGAGGGAGGGGAGTGGGGTGGATGTCGCCGAGCGTGTGGATGGATGAGGACGCAATCTCGTCCGGCATTCATGCGCCCCTCCTCGAAAACCCACCCCCTATTACACCCCTGCAACGCACACATGTGCACCCCTTCCCATTTGTACCCTTGGCATGGGGGTGATTAGGGGGATGGGGAGTGTTCGTCGGAGGGACAGCGTTTTGCTGAAATGGCCTCTAATTGCGGGGACTAGTGTGGAAACATGAAAGAGTGCTCGTATTTACGTCGACGAGGGAGGAGCGGCGCCTCCTCCACCTCAACTTCTGCCCGGCTGCCGTGGTTGTCGCCTGAGGGAGGATTCATTCACGGGAGAAGTTGGCGCTCGGGAAACATGTCGTTCGTGAACGTTTTTGTAACACGTTGTTTGGACGGGCGTGCATGTGACGCGCTCGAAATGTACGTGATTATTTTCCCTTCTTTTGTTTCCGCTTTGCCTCACTCGGCTGTCTCTCCGCTTTGCGGGCGGCGAGGTCGTTTTTGTTTGAGGAGCAAAGAGAGGCGCATTGAATTGCGGTCCCCTCGTCATCGCAAGCATAACAGTCTGAAACCTTGTTGTATGTCTGTCAGCCAGTGACCCAATCCACTCCAGTTCAACGGTGACCATTTCATTGCATTCTCCTTTTTTTGTTTTTATCCTCCTGCGATCCGGAAATTGGATTTTTTTATTTAGAATTTTTTTGTCTTTCGAATGATATTTTTAATACAAAAATAGCTTTCGTAATTTCAAAGCGCCTAATCAACATTTCTTCAATTGGCTTCACTTTCCCTTCCTGTTAATGAGTGCTCTTTTCTCAGCCAACTACTTAAAGACTTCGAGTCATCAGTCTCTTCCTGCCTTGCTAACATGTTTCTGTCACATGTTATTCCCTTTGAAAACATTAATTAAAATAAATTATATATCTTGATAATATTTTATTTTTTTCCTGTGGCAGATACGTAAGCATTTGAAGTCAAAAAAGGCTTTAAGGATTTACAAAAAATAACAATTGTCCATCGCAGTAAAACACATTGCATTAAAAAATTGAAAATTCATTATAATATATAAATCATTTCTCAGCTTGTTTGGATTAGTAACTTCTGTTATTTTTTTTATTGAGGACACGATAAACATCATACCAACACCAAAAAGTGGTTTTCAAGGAAAAATTAGCGACATACATGGAAATAATTCTAAATAAATATGCTACTCGGTTTAAGCTAGAGCAAAAACGATTAATACAGATTTAAATTTATTTACGGTTGATATATGTCTTTGTGCCACCTTTTGAGTGACAGCGAATTTCCTCCCTCATCCGCAGCCTCTAGGATCTTCGTCCAAAGGAATGAATTGGTGGACCTCTCCCAATTGCGCGACGGACGAAGAGTGTCCATCACAGATTCCATTCATAGTTTACGATCAGGCGGCTGAGGACTATGAATCTGTATTCAAACGAGTGTCGACGAGCAATCTAACGACACGATTCACCGTTCACAGCGCGTGCTCTAGCCGTGACTGACGTAGAGGGTTTTCTATGATGGCAGGACTTTGCGGACGAGTTGTTACTTTTAATAAACCTTTTGGTATGAATGATTTCAAATGTATAAATATATAAATATGTATATTCATTTATATGGAAAAGATGCACCTAAATGGAATAGGAACACATATAAAAGACGAACGTAGGAGGGGTGAGAGAGGCGGAATCGAGCAGCCTGTGTGCATATACGAGGCTTGCTATTTATATTTTCAGCCTAATAATGAAAATACAGTAATTTATTTTTCAAAATGGCTTGATTATTTTTTAAAGTATTCTCCATAATAATCAGTACACTTTTGCATGCGCTCGAACCATTTTCGGAACCCTCTTTCCACGATTGGGGTGCCTCCAGAACATGGTTTTTGAATGCATCAACGGCTTCTCCCCATCTCCGAAATTTTTTTTTGATAAATGGGAATAAAAAGAAATCATTTCGTGCTAAACCAGGGCTGTACGGATGACCTCAATTCAACGTCAATTCGACGTTTTGGCCAGTCAAATAGGTAGTTGTTTCAGCAGATCTGTAAGAGCATGCATCGTCATGATGAAGAATGATCCTTCGTTATCGCCTCTTCTTCTGTATATCACCGAGCACTTGTGGCAAACAAATGCTCGTGTGACATTCAGAATTCACGGTTCTACGTGGCTCTAACGGTTCGGTTGCCACGTGTTCAGTTATTTCGAGGAATCCGCCGATCATTTGCTTCGACGTGCTTCGTGCACGAATCACTTTATCGCATTTGGCTCGTCTTGGAAGACCCATGCAGTGGGTTGCTGATTTGATTCGGGCTCATACGCATAGATCCATGATTTGTCACCCTATGTAGATGTCATACACTGTATTTTGATGCACCGCGATCGTATTTCTTGAGCATTTCTTTGCACTCATTGACGCGAGCATCTCTTTGAGCTTTTTTCAAATTATGCGGTACCCAATGCCAACAAATTTTTATCACAGCTAAATGTTCATGCAATATCTTATTGATGTTCGTCATACTAATCCCTAAGGATCTCCTCCTCAATTCCTCCCCCAAGGATCTCAAATCCTCAATCTCACGATAAGTCAGATGACGATCTTACTTTACTAGTTATTGCGCAGCATCAATGTTTCCTGGCACAATAACTGATTTTGTAGACCTTATTCGCTGAGCGAACGGCGGCCATGATGGAATTCGTTGCACCAACGTTTCACAGTGGCAAAGGATGGGGCTTCATCGCCAAATGTGGAAGTAAGTTGATCGTTGCATTCCTGTCGTGATAATTGACGTCAAAAGTCGTAAAAAATCGTCGCACGTAAGTCTTCACAAGATAGCTCCATTTTTTCTCGGAGAATAGGTTTTCGAATCATTGTGAACGACACAAGTTATGACAAAACGACAAAATTTTCTGAAGAAAGTTAGCGTCAACAGGGTCAAACTGTCAAATGGAAACATCGATTAGCGCCTAAAACACGTAGCGTTGTCGAAGCGAGCAAAAGTAAAAAGCAACCCACGTGTATATTTATTTTTCCAATCCAAACTGTATTGCAATGGTACCGTCACTTGTCCACCGGTTTCGACACCTAGGCGATATTATCAGGTTTGCCAGGTATATCATAACCAATTATGTCGCCAATCCACCGATACCAGTATTAATGCGAAAAAACAGTAAGTTTAATTCTTCGGTGACCATTAATGTCCACATGATAGAGTCTGAAGCCACTGAATTTCCCTTCTTTATAGTTTTTAATCGAATTTATAATGTTCCTATAATTTTGCGAATTGACTTAACTTGGACTCAGGCTTGAAGTAGACTGGATTTGAAAATGTAATAATACGCGTAAAAATATAAAATGAATACCTTTTCCTTCCCTTTCTGCTGGGCCCTAGTAAACGATGCGGCACTGTACGTTTTCTCTGTTATACTACATTTCGTCTTTCATCAGTAGGTGAAGGAACCAAACGCCTTTTAAATGAGACCTGTCATACCCTTAAGGTATAAGAATAGACTGAAGCATAATTAATTAAAGTATACCTATTATCATAGGCATTAAAAATTCTAAGATTGATTTCCTACAGCTCTCTATTCTCTAACAATGCTTCTCTATTTGTTTCTCTATTCATTAATAATTCCCATGCCCCCTGAAAACACCCTTCTTAACATGTCCTATCTATTGTCGCTTGATCTAAAGTAACTCACGTTTGCGTGTAGCGTAGGAAGTAGTGGGGGAGGGGGGTGCCCTATTTTTGGTGTATTTAAACACACACACACACTTTATGGAGGCAGTACGCCTCGAGCTGCAGGGTTTGGTGAAAGGCCGCATAAAGTGTGTCGTTTGTTCAGAGTGGAGAGTCAAAATGAACAATGCAATTGGGCATCCCGCCAAATGTAAAATCTGTTCAGTGGTGAGGTATTTAAGGACAAGGTAGTTGCTGGCAATGAACTTCAAAGCTGCCGACATTCATCATCGAGAAATTTGTCCTCTTAGCCGACCAAATGTGATGAGTGACAAGAGTTGGGTACTACGTCTGTGGCAAAAGAGTGAACGGACAAACGTCCATGACGTCCGAGAGAACTGGCCATCCGTCAGTTCGTCTGCCAACCATGAGGCTAGGCCGGTGTCCTCTTGGTGTGAACATTGGTGCTGCGGCCATTTTCAAGCTGAATGCACCACTGCCTCATTCCATCTTCACTCACTCCGTCATTCCGTACACACTTCACTCAGAGTTGCAACTTCAAATTGGGTTGCGGTATTTTTTTGCCAGTGTAGACATAATCACATATCGCAGCCCTCGAAAACTCGCGTTGTGATTTTCGAAGTCAGCAAAATTGAAGAATCACACACTGTCTGCACACACTACCACAGTAGAATGCGTGCTGAGTGTAGGGACGTTTAGACACCAAGATAGTGTATGAAGGCTAGGCCTAATCGTAAGTTACTTTCTTGATAGCCATTGTGATTCTGTAAACTAGACTGTTATATGTGTAAGGGCATTCACCTGTAACTTTGGTTCTATTCACGATGTATTAGAGCGCCTTCCGTTTCTCTTAAATTGTATGATTAAATATTACTTGGAAGTAATAGACGGCTTGGTCAAATAAATTGGCCCTCGTACCTTTATCTGTCAAATTCACACTTTGATTCTGACCAGTATTCTATAATATCTGCCCCTCAACCAACGAAACCAGGCCAACCTTTAGCACCTGTAAATCATCTTGGATTCCGCTTGAGGATGACGTAAGTTCTGGATTGGTTCAGCTACTGAGGAAGCCTTAGCGTTTCAATAAAAATCTTTCAAATATACGAGGCGTATTCATAAAGTAAGAGCCGTTTGCTTATATTTAAATATTGGCGCTTCAGAACACAGTTTTGCTCCTGCAGCGCCATCTACTGATTCATTGAGAAGCTATAGCAGCATTTGTTTTGTTTCAGAAGTCGTTTGCTTGTCCGTGCATGCAAACAACAATGTCCGCGACAATCGTTGATCCCGCCAGCTGTGAAGTGCGTCCTGTCATGCGATTCTTGTATGCAAAAGGATTTTCGGCTGCTGAAATTCATCGGGAATTATGCCTAGTTTATAAACCTACAGTTATGAGTGAAGGAAAGGTTAGACAATGGTGCTGTGATTTTAAAAATGGACGAACAAATGTCAATGACGAAGAGCGAAGTGGTAAGCCCAGTATTCTGACCGATGAAATTATTTCGCAAGTGGAACAAAAACTGCGATGTGATCGTTGATTGACAAATAATGGCCTGGCTGAACAATTTCCTCAACTTGGACGCACTACTGTCTGCAATATTGTTACGGAAAACCTCGGATACCACACATTGCGTGCAAGGTGGGTACCGAAAATTCTCACCGACCACCACAAAGAGCAAAGAATGTCCAGTGGACGAGAGTTTTTGGGTCGTTGGGAACTCTTTAAACCACCCACCGTACAGTCCTGACCTTACACCCAGCGACTACTTCCTCTTCTTGCACTTGAAACAGTGGTTCGGTGGACAACGCTTCGAAACCGAAGAGGAACTCAAGAATGGCGTTGTCGATTGGTTCAACCCCCAGGCGGCGAGTTTCTATGCAGAGGGGTTAAAGAAGCTGATGCAGCGGTACGAAAAATGCTTAGAAGTTAACGGCGATTATGTAGATAAGTGAAGTAGGTTTGTAGCTAACTAAAAGTGCCAATAAAATGTGTTTCATATGAGTATATTTTTTCCTGTGACCAAACGGGCCTTACTTTATGAACACGCCTCGTACGTAGAAATCATGAAGTGAAAAAATTCGTACCACCTCAGAAAGTGATGCCTCAAAATGAAAGAAACTATCAAATCTATCGATTAGTGACGATTTTTCCCGTCAAACCCCCTTATGGTGACTTAAAGGAAGAGAAGAGGAAGCTGAACAGGCTATGTGGGATGTTCAAGATAGTAAATAAAGAGAAGGGGTGGGAGTAGCTCTCAGAAAGAATAGACAAACCAAATTACATTGGGCGGAAGGACCATCAGTTCAAAATAAAACATAGAGGGCACAAAACAAACATAAAAAAACTCCTTCCTCAATCGTGGAATAAAAGAATGGAATGAGTTACCTGAGGATATCATTAAGTCCTTACCTTATTCATTAAATAAATTTAAAACGAGGTGTATGCTCTCCTTAAAATAATTATCCGTAACGTGTGAGTGAGAAATGTACGTGATAAAGCCTTATGTACTTGTGTTATGAATTGTTTAAGTGGTTTAGTGGTTTATGACTCGTAATCAAGAACATTACAACCAGGCTATCGCCTACTTGTAATGCTGGTTGTTAAATAAATAAATAAATATCAAAGGAGAAATTTCGGATAAACCTGGGCTTTCGTGTTGATTGACTTATGATCTGTGAAAAAGATCTAATGACCCCAAATTAAATTAACTTGAAGGGTAGAATTTGATGAATGTGTCGCCGATCGCAGCAATTGTTGTATGTTGTTCAAAAGCACCAGATTTTTATATGTGATGACACTTGTTCAATTGTACTCGTTTGTATTAACTGTATAAACTCTGCATGTATTGACGGACACCTCCCGATACAAATTCTTTTCGGTGGCTTTAGGGATAGTGTGTTGATATGAACGTACCGTTTTAGTGTTTAATTAATGAACGATGGATGAATGAATCAGTTAATCAATCAGTAGGATTCCCTTTATGGCATTTGGCAGGGTTGTCATAATATATATTGGAAAAGATTCTTCCAAACCTGTCGGCGACCGCTGGTGGACCAAACTGTGATAGAAATAATTGTATTGCAGAGAAAATATTCATCTTTTCGAGAGTTGAAGGAGAGGTTCTGGGAAGGGACTCTCGGTAAAAGCCGGGGCTAATGTAATACAAGGCGTGCCTTTTAGCGAACGATACCCGTTTCGAGTGTCGGGGAGAAATATTGCTCGGCAACGAATCTCACCTGTGTTCGTCCTTTATATATGTGTTCCTATCCTCTTTTCCTTATATCTTTTTCCATGTGAATGAATTTGTTCGCCGTATGGTGCGATTTCGTGTTTGAATGTGTTTGAATTTGGCCAATGTGGATAATCTCTTTCTTCTGGCTATGCGTGCCACGAAACGCACTGTTCCTATCCTTTTAATCATGTCGTATGACTGCTAACCTACTGTCCATTCTCCTCTTGTGAGTTGTCTATTTTCCCTTTGGAGGGTGAAACAGCTCCCTAACGACATCTCTTGGCCAAAGAATCGGGACATTTGGCGACATTTAAAACCGCAGATTTCTGTTTAAAAAGAGTATCCTCGATAGCCCAATTGGTGGGAGCATTTGCCGGGCAAGTGGAAGATCATCAAGTATTAAGTATCATCAAGTGTAAATATTTTTACATTTGTGATCTGTTCCATTCCCCCTTCCCCACCTCTCCTGTGTTCGTACTTTATACGAGTATGTGTTCCTATCCCATTTTCTTTATATATCTATTTATATGTGAATATATATATATATATATATATATATATATATATATATATATATATATATATATATATATATATATATATATATATATATATATATATATATATTGTGTAAATGGAATTAACACTAGTAGACACAAATACAAAAACACATAAAAGAGAAACTCACAAGGTCTCGAATTTTCGCTGGTACAACCACCTTTCTCAAAATGAGGTAGGAACAGAACTATATATATATATATATATATATATATATATATATAATCTTGAAAATGACGCTCTCCGGCGACGCACAAACACACAAACACTGAGATAATAAATATTACACACACAGAAACATCAGATGCTGATGACGACGGCCGTGCCGTCGAAACGTAAATATCTACTGTAATTGTCCTTCTTTTATGTTTCTGTGTGTGTAATATTTATTATCTCAGTGTTTATATATATATATATATATATATATATTTCTATATAAAACCATAAACACAGTAATCAACCCGAAGGTCGGTTTAGTAGGTGATGGTAGAGCTCACCCATCTACCAAGCCCGACGGCGTGTGAATAATCACACATCAGGGTAGGGAGGCCAGTTCCTTTCCCTGTGCCGGTTGTGGTTTCCCAGGAAGATCTGGTACTCGAAAAATCAACTAGCTTGGATGGAGCTGCAGGTTCCCAGATATATACCACCTTTCTCTAAATGAGGTAGGAACAGAACTATATATATATATATATATATATATATATATATATATATATATAAAGATATATATCGATGATGCGGAAGTACTCACGAGAGCAATATAACTTTTGGACGGCACAATAGAACACAGAATAAAACAGATAACACGTAAAAGGACACTCACACTGTAGATGATTTAAGCTTTCGGCCTACTCCGAGGCCTTCTTCAGGTCAGTCTGAGAGGTTTTAAGGGAAGAGTGCCAGGGGAGGGGAGGGGGGGCGGAAGGTTTAGGGACTGATGGGAAGGAAATTAAAGATGGCGGTTAAGGGTGGGAATTTTAAAGGATCGGAAATATAGGATGTATGCGGATTCGCGAGTTCTCACCTCTATGTTGGTGGCTGAATCGGGTAGGGATTCTGGAAGTGTTAGGGAAAAGCATTCGTCGAATGATAGGTTGTGTGAACTTGCGTGTAAAGGGATAGGAAGAGAAGAGAGTGAAGCAGAATTACATGAGTAGCGATGATTGTTCATTCGGATGGATAAGGGGTTAATGCATTCGCCTATGTAGAATGAGGTGCATTGTTTGCACGACAAAAGATAGATAATATTTTTTGAGAGGCAATTAGCGTGGGAACGGGGTGAAGGGACAATGAGGGGATGTGGGGAGAGGGGAGCAAATCTCGACCATTTTTAATATTTATATCGTTCCTATTTTCTTTATCACCTCTAAAATTGATGGTTTTCAGGCATAACTTTGTGAAGTCGATTCATACTCGAAATGAAAGAATGGTAACTTGGTAACTCCACAGATTTTCTGTGGAATCGCAAAGTCACCATTCTTTCATTTCCAATTTATCACCCCGTTATTCTTTCGTGCTCTTTCAATCTCTTCTAATTGCTTTCTTATTTCCTAATCACTGCTACCTTCTCTCTGACGCAACATTTGAATAACATTCAATATCTAAAAACATCATTGTCTCTCTACGTGTCCCTCGTCTAATTTTTAATCGTGCACTCTCTTTCTAATCCAACTCATCTTTTGCCTCCCACTGGTACATTTGCTTGTGGCCATAGAGTCATGGAATCCAATGTCAACCTTCCATGGTAATATCTCTCTAGTAGACCCATTTCTTTTTTCTAAATAGTTAAATGCTTCAAACTTTAATTTCTATTCATCTACTCTCTCTCTCCTGCTATCATGACACTCAAACTTTGCCCAAATATTTCGATCAGGAGGTTTTAAATGTCCGTCGTCCCTCCATTCCTCAGCCATTGATCATGTTCAAGTCATGATCAAGTTCGACCGATCCGAAAACCTCAACTGCCTCATTCAGCTTAACTCTCTCCTCCTCCCTATAATACGCCAATCCCAGATCATAACGGGAACGCCTTTCTTCCCCGCTCCGACCGCTGTCCTCTCATCCGCCGACAAATGTAAGTCGTGCGGTCTCATCCTTCGGTGAATACCCTTTGTCGACGGTTGCCGGGAGACGCACGAAGTGATCACAGTTTCCATGGAAATCACTGCCGCCGCCCGAAGTGGACGAACTTTGACTCTCGCGTTTGAAAGGCTGTGATGCTCAAAGGGAAACTGTTTTAATTCGAAAACACGTCACTTTCTCGCCAACAGTAAACGGTTTGAGTTTCTTTCAGACGTTCTAGTATTCAAAACGTTGATCTATGAATCCCGATATCGTAATTATGAATTTGTGATTTAATAAGGTATTTCATTGATTTGAATAAAAAGAGCTATCTTTTCCGTTCGCTTTAAATCACCATTCTTATCTGGATGTCTTTTGAAACAGCCCGTTTTTTATACAATTACGTAAAATATTAGAATTAACGATAAAAATATTCTTGATGACAATTTTTTATGCTGAATTAATTTGAAGAAAGTTAGTGTTCTTCTCAATGAAGGCAAACGAGGGTCTGATCTGTTGGTATAAAAAGTATCGGGAAATGTCTCGGAAATATAGATTTATTTGTCAGTGGCTATTGCTCATACAATGCCTCTCAAAATTCATGAGAGTAGACATCCCTTAAGAGCGTCCACACGCACTTTGGTCAGAGCGGCTTGAGCACGACGACTCAAAGGCACCCTGGTCGGCGGAAGGTCCTTAAAGGTACGCGTGCAAGCTACTTTGACGGGCCTTAGTGGGGCCCCATCGCGATGTCCTTTGTGGGAGGGAGGATTTCACTTTTATAGGGAATAGGAATACTAGTCTGCTAGTGCCAATTCAGGACTGTAAGGGGGTTGGGGAATCATCGCGATGACTTTATAGAATGTCTTTACAAGCAGACACACTCGAATCTGCTCTCTTGATCGTCCGTCCGGAAGACCTTCGGGAGGACGAGTTTAGGACAAAGATCTTTCGCAAATGCTGATGATTTTCAGCAGCAATGGTGGGTGCACTGTCTTTTAGATACTAAGAATGCGATATCTGCGATCGCGACAACGCGACAACGACACTTGACAACCGACGACGGTCTGAATTCAACACTTTGCGCGATTAATTAAAATTGGCAATTTTCCACAAAATAAAATTTTTATTAATACGACCGGTTTCAATGTAACTACATCATCTTCTGGTGAACATCATCTTCACCAGAAGATGATGTAGTTACATTGAAACCGGTCGTATTAATAAAAATTTTATTTCGTGGAAAATTGCCAATTTTAATTAATCATGACATTCCACCATATCACGCCTGAAACGTCTCTTTTTACTTCGCGCGATGTACGTCAGGAAGAAATTGGTTACCGATACTTTTATCCAAACGTTATGTGGTCTTTATAATTGCAATTTTCTACTTCTACAAGCTCCTTAAGTCTATTGGCATGTATTTTAGATAATGTAATGTCCAAGGTGCTATTATGTTTATGAATGTTCGCTAAAATTGACTAAAACTAATTTACAAACTTTTTTAGTTTAAGCAACTATTAATGCATACGAAGTGATGTAGCAGTGCAACCTATCAAGGGAAGATCGTTGATCTCGCGCCCCTCCCCCGTCCGTTGGACATGGACATGAAGGGGGCAGGGATCAAAAGATTAGGGCACTTTGTTGGCGTTCTTAGCATCCAAATAAGGCGCTTTTCCATTCGGCTCCCAAGGATAGAAAGAGTGGCGTATATCCACGGTGCCAAGGCTCACTTGAACTTGCTGCAATAGCTCCCCGACTTTGAATTCTCAGAGATACGCAATTGTTTGTTTCTTTCCCGTCCCACCGTTCCCTCCGTCCCCATCCCCATCGCGAAAACACGAATGCGTTGCCATAGGCACACGCAACGGCTGGCTGCTCACTCCCACGCAACCCTGGCCCCGCTTGGTAGGGCTCGTCTCATTCGCTCTGCGTCGCTGCGGGGATGTTTATCATTGCCAACCCACCTCCCAGCCTCCTTCCATTCCGTCTCTTAATCCACCCCCTCCCATCTCTCCCACTTCGCCAACCACCCTCCCCCCGAAAGAGGAGAAATAAAACCAGAAGATGAGAACGCACATGCTCCACGAGTGTCTGCAAGCATAAAGGAGAGGAGATATTTTATAAATAAAATACGGCACATGAGCGTTATTCTAACTGGTGTAAATATTTTTATTTCACTATGCATTAATTTACATTAGTGGCCTGCTTGATTCCACCTTCCCCACCTCTCCTGCGTTCGTCCTTTATGTGTCCCCTTTCCTTTTTTCTATTTCTATGTGAATGAATATTTGTTCTCCGTATGGCGGGATTTCGTGTTTGAATGTATATATATAGCCACTTTCTTGGAAAAGCCACGAACGTGCACAGTAAAATTCACTAAATAGTCATAGCAAACACAGAAACTAAAACATATAAAAGAGGGACTCACTAGTTCTCGAATTTTCGGTGGTGCAACCACCTTTCTCAAAAGGAATTAGGAACAGAACGCTGTTCCTAATTCCTAATTAGAACAGAGTTCTGTTCCTAATTCCTCTTGAGAAAGGTGGTTGGACCACCGAAAATTCGAGAACCAGTGAGTTTTTCCTCTTTTGTGTTTTGCTTTCTGTGTTTGTTATGACTATCAGTGAATTTATATATATATATATATATATATATATATATATATATATATATATATATATATATAGATGATGCGGAAGTACTCGCGAGAGCAATATAACTTTTGGACGGCACAATATAACACAGAATAAAACAGATAACACGTAAAAGGACACTCACACTGTAGATGATTTGAGCTTTCGGCCTACTCCGAGGCCTTCTTCGGAGAGTCTGACCTGAAGAAGGCCTCGGAGTAGGCCGAAAGCTCAAATCATCTACAGTGTGAGTGTCCTTTTACGTGTTATCTGTTTTATTCTGTGTTCTATTGTGCCGTCCAAAAGTTATATATATATATATATATATATATATATATATATATATATATATATATATATATATATAGTGCCCATCATTATATGTCCACCCAAAAACCTACCTTAACCGGTAGATTACCTAAAAAAATATATATATATATTATGGGGCAAAGTTTTTGTCATTCTGGTTTATTCCGGGTTGCACTATAACCGGAAAAGTGTCGTTACACGCATTTAATGAATCCTCTGTGTCCAGTTATTTGTGATATCACCCCACAAGGAGCGTTGCTGGGATATCTGGGGTCAATTTTGTGCTATCACACATTTAAAAGATGTTTTCGGAATGAAAAATATGGTAAATGTTTCATTTTGGTGTCTTTATGTAAAAATCTGTTTGTATTCTTTTTTCAAGTCATATTACTCGTTCGCAATTATAGAATTCCTTATTTAACATTATTGTTTAAAAGAAATCTAGTTTATATAGAAAAGTAAAGTGGTTTGATTATTAAAAGTCAGTATGAAGATTTTCCACCAAGTTACGCCAGAAACTGTTTCATAAGTCTGGGGTTCTTAAAATGGGCCTATGCTGGTGCCTGACACAGTTCAGCAACACGTGCGCATCATTTGACGATTAAGATATTGTTAAAAATGCTCTGAAACGGAGGAATTGTTAATATAAACGCATTTAGGATGAGGAGTGGAACTTTGCTGAAAGAAAAACACTCTTAGAGATATGTCATATTTTTTCGCAACTATTGCGTTCTTGGGAAAGAGCCAAGCTCCAACTCTGTTCAAAGTACACCTGAGGTGGCAGAGTAGAAAGTAATTCATCTGAAAACTAGTGTGGAGCGGATCAGAGGCGTGAAAAAATACGTACAAAATACGATAGGGTTTCATTTGATTACTTTTGTTTTCGGGATTTAGTGAGCAAATTAATAATATCTGCTCTTTTGTTTTATAAATAGATACCGATTCTATTCCCATGAGCGATACGATGACCACGAGACAAAATTCCTCTGTATTTAACGCTAGTTTTATACTTTTGATATTAGTGGGTATGAAGGTAGGCACCGTTTGAAGGGAGAAATTATATGGACACAAACTTAACACCCCTGCATGCCATAGCCTCACAGAACAAGATAACCTGAAGTCAAACTTCAATATATCCCTCTTAATTTCTGTATACTTCCTCACTCCCTTCATTTCATCCTACATGCTTCGTATACTCCATCCTCGCTTGCCTAATATTCTTCTCTCAATATATCTTAGTCTTCAACATCCCATTGCCAATCCAAATTCTCTGGATTTCTACCAGCGATCCACTTTCTTCCCTTCGTTTGTTTTCCTCTCTGTCCACCTCACCTTCTCCCTCCTTCGTTAGCGTATCTCTCATCAACTCCCAGCGAAAGATTCTTCGCCTTAAGAAAATCTTCCTCTCATGTCCTTACTACTTTGACTTTTTGGTCTGAAACACCTCCAAGTTTGATAAACTGTTCCGCCTACCCTGGTTAAAAATTTGAGAAACGAATCATAAAAAAATATCAGAATATTAGCATATTTAATTTTGAGAAAATCCATTTTTGAATTTCATTTGTCCTAATCTTTATCGCCGAAAATATCGTTGTTATCTATTCTGAATGTTCTTCACGAATTTAATGTTTAAATACTTGTTTTGAGGTTCGCGGTATTCCAGGGAGGAGAACATTGGACTACTGACCTGAGGCCCCAGGTTCAACTCCCGGGCAAACTATGTGATTTTTCAGGCACCGAAACTTCATGGGAAACCATAACCGACACAGGGAAAGGAGCTGGCCCCCCTACCCTGATGTGTGAATTTCGTCGGGTTTATTACTGTTTGAATTCTTCAATAATCTAACAAACTGGCCTTCGGGTTGATTACTGTGTTTCTGGTTTCTTTATACTTGTGTGCTCCAAAAACATCAGTTGACAATCCTTTTAATGTGTCTAAAATATTTCAAGCGAGTGTGTGTCATATTAGTTATCAAGTGTTTCATTCTCAGGAGGAGGATTACATCGGGTGTATTGATCGCTCTTCCATGATGTATTTGGCTCGAAATACATTGAAATAATTTTGAGGATAATTTCAAATGCATTATTTTTAATTTAAACCCGACGCACAATGCATACTTATAATTTCGACTTCAAAAACGATTTATAAAGTGTATCCCTATTTTTTGTCGTCAATTATTATCAATCTTGAAAAGTACTTGTTCGGAACTACTAGACTGTTAAAATTGAAGTGTTTATTCCAGAGTTTTACCGTGGCGCCCATCATTCACTTTTATTCGCTTTTCTCCCTGTTATATTATTTTATGAATGGATCTCCATTTTCCCTTAACTTAAATGTACCTTAATATGTGAGTAGCGGAGTGTATCCATATTATTCTTCGGAGCGCACCAAAATGTTTCCCGTTCCGTAATGTTCCCTATATTGAAAATTCTCTTGGGGACATATTTCTATATTTTCTTCTCTGCTGTGCGGACACCCGTGAGGAAACGTGTAGGAACAAAAACATAATTTAAAAGAATCCGCCGTCGTAAGTATTTGTATTGCCCTCGGTAGATGCACGAGATGAGTTTCTTCACAAGAAGAGTATCCTTTTCTGGTGTTTTGATGGGAGAGAAATCCGAGAGGGGTAGGCATGGAAACAGTCCTATCGGGGGGGAGGTAGAGGGTGAGATGAGGCCATCCTGTGGGACAGCGGAGAAGGGTGATGTCCCCCCGCCCTCGTAAGAGGGGGCGGAAGAAATGAACGAAGAGAGGAGGAGAGAGGGTGGCTCGTCGAAAACTTCCCCAGAATTTCCCGTCACCCACCGCCCTTCATTCCGCGAGAGCAGAAATGGTGCCGGCCCTTGCTGAACTGAGAGCGCCATTGTGGTCCAGCGTAGGTAGGCTGAAAATATAAACGAGAAGCGAAGGAAATGGAACAGATACGGCGTCGCCATGGAAACAGCCCCCCCTACTTTTTCTTTCCCCATCCCCACCACCCCTTTGCGGCTCTATGCCTGGAGGGAGAAGAAGGGAGAGGGGAGGGGGATGGAAAAAAAGAGGTTAAGGTGGGCAGAAGAAATCCCATGCATTCCTCTTTGTCCCCACCACACGATGACACGGTCTACACTCTAAAGGCAAGTCGTGTTTTCACACGTCCCCTTTCTCTCTCTCTCTCTCTCTCATATTATTTCCCCCCCTTCTGCTCCTGCCTACACGCACACAACTTCCCACACCAGAGAAGAAGGATTTAATTTTATACATATACGTATATATATACATATATATATGTATGCATATGAATATATAGGTATAAGGAAAGGGGATAGGAACACACATGAAGGACGAACACAGGAGAGGTGGGGAAGGCCGATACAAGCAGACCACGAATGTAAAAATATTTCTTCGACCGGGACTTGAACACCGGATCTCTCCACTTGCCGAAGGGATGCTCTAAACACCTGAGCTATCGAGGAAACCTTATTTACACTGAGATCTGCAATCTTATAAAGCGCCCGAGTGTTCCTCTCTCCTTTGTTCGTCCTTCATGTGTGTCCCTATCGCCTTTTTATATCCATTTCTATGTGAATGAATATTTGTTCGCCGTATGGCGGGATTTCGTGTTTGAATGCGTATTTGGCCAATGTGGCTCGTCTCTTCTTCTGGCTATGCGTGCCAGGAAACGCACTGTTTCTATCCTTTATTATGTCTTATGACTGCTAACCTACTGTCCTTTCCTCTAGTGTTTTGTCTATTTTTCTTTTGGTAGGTGTAACAGCTCCCTAACGTCATCTCTTGGCCAAGTAATCGGAGCACTTTAAAAAATCGCAGATCTCAGTGCAAATTTGGTTTTTTCGATAGCTCAAGTGGTTAGAGCATCCGCCCGGCATGTGGAGAGATCCGGTGTTCAAGTTTCGGTCGAGGAAATATTTTTACGCTTGCGGTCTGCCCGCCTTCCCCACCACTCCTCTGTTCGTCCTTCATGTGTGTTCCTATCCCCTTTCTTTTTGTCTAATTCTATGTGAATGAATATTTGTTCGCCGTATGGCGGGATTTCGTGTTTGAATGTGTGTGTATATAAATATTTATATTTATATATATATATATTTATATTTAAAAGGTACCTACCGGTTAAAGTAGGTTTTGGTTTGGTGTGCGTGCGAAGAAAAGAGTAAAAGAGAAGAGGTCGCCCGCAACTGAACGCTGAAAAGGTCCCCCCAGAATTGCCCCTGCCGCAAATGCCTCGCCCCAAACCCCGTCCTGTCCTCCCCCTCCCCCTCTCTCGACGGCGGAAGAATGGAATGAGTGAAAATTGCTAAAATGCATTTCGGTGGGCATTCTCCTCTATCATGTCTTCGTCGTCGCAAAATGCCCGAAAGGGCTCGCTATTTCAATGTCTGCTGCCCCAGTGGAAAAGCCAATTTCACTCGAGGGCAGGGAGGGAGGGGGATGGTGAAAAAAAATAAATTGTCCAAATGGGAAGTTTGTGAATGTCCATAATTAAAATAGCTTTGTCCTCCGCGAAACCCTCCCGGCTACGAAACTCCATATCCCTTCGCCCCCTAACCTCACCCCGGAGGTCATTTTGTAAATGAGACAGCGAATAAACAGACGCATTTGTGGACAGTGCAGGGATTAAATTCATCGTCGAACATGAACATATCTCCGTCCGTCAAGTCACATTCTGGAGGCTTAATTTTATGTTTCGGGAAGAGGTGGTACGTTGAGAAGATAGCATAGCCGTTTGTGTGAATTTTAGGAATGTTGAGCTTTCGTCGGAATCGGTGTTGCACGTTCCCGTGAATGACTTCATTCATTCGAGATAAAGATAAACCACTCGTCCTCCTTGTCGCTCAAAGGCCTTCCTCGCTCATCAGAGATCTAAATATAGTAATCATATTAACGAAAAGGGTGGGGTTTTCTTTTCAACTACCATCCTTTGAAACGTGCGCTGATCACAAAACGTCTGTCGGTTATTTCTATTCGATATGTTTCAGCCGATACTTATAAACTTACCATGCATCATGAAATATTCTGTAAATAAGCCTTGGTTATGACTAGTTGAGCATTTAGGGAAGTAAAAGGTTTGTACATTAAATATCGGTAACATTTTTTTCTTGGTGTGTGCATGAAGCGCTGAATTCAGACCGTCGGTTGTTAACTGTACGTAGGGTCGCAAAATAATACATTGGCATTGATATGAGACAGTAACAGTGCACACACTATTATTATCACTGAAAATTTGGCGGAGCCAAAAATCTGCGTCAAACTCGTCCTCCCGAAGGTCTTCCGGACAGACGACCAAGAGAGTAGGGTCAAGTGTCTCTGCTTGCGGAGACCTTCTGCAACGGCGTCGCGACGGTTCCTCAACTCCTTCATAGTCACCACTTGGCACCAGCTGACTATTTTTTATTCCCAATAAAAGTGAAATCGTCCCTCAAAGGACACCACCGCCATTGGGCCCCAAGTGGAGTCAGAGAAGCTTGCACGCGTACCTTTGAGGATCTTCTGGAATCCGTCTGCCAGGGAGCCTTCGAGTCGTAGAAAAGCCACTTGGACAAATGTGCGTGTTGGCGCTCTCAAGGGAAGAAGTACTTTGAAGAATTTAGAGAGGCGTTGTATGAGCAATATTTTCTTAAATAAATCCATTTTTCCGGAACTTGGAAAGTGTCGGTCAAGTGTGTAAGCTCCCAAGGGATTGCTTTGTTTGAAGAATTTTCAGAGGCATTTTAATATGAGCAGTATCTACTCAAATCAATCTATTTTTCCCGATACTATTCATACAAACAATGTATGATCAATTAATTGGCTCTTGCGGTCAAAAATAAAAATTATGATATCCTTATAATGCAACCATTTCAGAGAGTAAAAATCATTCGCCTTGACCGAGATCAATCAAGCGATCCCGGTCAAGGCGAATGATTTTTACTCTCTGAAATGGTTGCATTATAATGCACACATAGCGGGTGACTCCGTTAAAGTTACTATTACAGTTTCTTGAAATTTATGATATCCTTACCAAAAGTGCAGATAGCATTTTTGAGCATTGTACTTAAAGTACTAGTTGTGCTAAGTGCATATTATAATTTACAATATTTTTCTCTATCTTACCAGCATTGATGAATAAATAGTTTTCCTATAATTTAGAGATATAATTTTTAACTGAAGAGCAAATTTTGATACCATATTGTAAACCTGTATTCGACATTTTTTAACGTTTTGAGTTTTTGGGAAGAAAGATATTCCATCGTGAATGCGATTATAATCGTTTTTATATGAATGGTTCAAGAGAAATATTTTGGTGGGTAAAGGAGCGTTTATGAAGAGACTTTAAGATTCTTTAAAGGGCCGCGCCTAAAGGAAATATGTCAAGAAGAGGCTAATGAAAAATTTGATATGAAGGGTAATTTTTTTCCTGGTTTGGGGAATATGGTCGTCGAAGCGCGGAGATATGCGTGAGTCCCAGTCTGTCGAAATTGCAGAGAAGAATAGAAAGAAATGAAATGTGTCCACAAAGGAAAGCCACAAAGTCTCTCCACAAAGGAATACCAGCTATGAAGTTCAAAGTAAGGTGGGGGAAAAAGGGAAGGCTTTCTTCGGAAAAATTCGAAGGAGACTGAACAAGTGGATGCGGAAGATGCTGAGGGAAGCAATGGGATGCTGAATCGAGGTGATAGATGGACTGCTGGGGAATCAAGTTAGAGAGAGAAAAAACATTTTAGATTAGATATAGCGGAAGCTTGAAACTATGCTGAGGAAAATAATTAGTTACATACAGTAATTTTTAGAAAACGTTTGACAATGTTCCTCATCATCAGGTACTTTGTAGGTACACAAGTAGAGGTTGATCGAAAACCTACCTAAGCCGATAGCATAAGAAAAAACATTAAAGTAAACAATGCATTTTGGCCATTTTCTTTGAAGCAAGGAGTGCATTGGGCTTAAGTTCCCTCCATCCCTTCTCAATCTCAGTCCGTGGTCTCCCGTCTCTCCAAGAAACACTCTCTCCCAAACAGAAATATATACATGGACCAGGTATACACCTCTCTCACGAAACGCGGGTGCCTGGAAAACTATTGAACAAAAATAATCCTCAAACCTTCAACCCGATACCCTACTCTTCAAACCGAACCAAACCACCCAAAATGACCTAAATTTATCAGCACTTTCTTCTCTAGAACCCACAAAATCGAAAATATAACACTTCCCAATTATTATTAACAGTCAATCCACATCACTTTTATTCCCACATTGTCCCTCCATTTCAATTAAACGCCCGTTGAACTTGCGAGACATCATCACGTCGACAAGAACACTTGCGGGTCCCCTGTCTCTTCTCGGCCCCTGTCCACACTGTACAACCTCCCACGGTGCAAATGCTACCATCTTTCCTTCTATAGTATTCTAAATCCATCCATTGTGCCTCAATTTGTGTCCGATCCATTTCTTTCTTTTTTGCCGTAGAGTTCTTCATATGCGAGTCCTTCCCTCTTCTGCTCTTCTATATACTTCCTTACTTTATCTGTCCATTTGATGTAACATACATATGTATTCATGTATATCTATATATAAGGAAATATTATTTCACACATAGAAATAGACACAAGGAAAGGGGATAGGAAAACACATAAAAGACGAACACAAACAAAATTTCTGTGTTCATCTTTTATGTGTTTTCCTATCCCCTTCCTTATATCTATTTCTGTTTTTGAAATAATATTTGTTCGCCGTATGGCGGGATTTCGTGTTTGAATGTATATAAGTATATACTATATATATATATATATATAATTATATATATATGTGTGTGTGCATATGTATAAGTATATATTTATGTATATATATATATAAATATTAGAATACAATCACGACATATTTACCTGTTTCAAAGATTTCGAAAAAGCGTTGGATAGAGTGAATTGGGAAAAACTTATGCGTGCATTGCAGAAATTAGGAATGGATTGGAGGGACAGGAGACTGATCCGCAACCTGTACATGTCTCAGACTGCTCAGGTGCGAGTGGGGAACGGAGAGTCCGAAAGGGCAGTGTGAGGAGGAGGTGTAAGGCAGGGGTGCCCATTATCACGCGATTGCGGTTATGCGATTTTCCAGGAAGAAAAAAGGCTAAGCTAAACATTAAAATAGACCAAGTATAACAATTTACGTGTCTCGGAAGTGTTTGGGGCTACACAAGTCCCAAACACTTCCGGTCAAAGTTGCAGGGACGTAAGGAGATGAGTTGATCTAGGCAAGGAGGCTTTCTCAAGGAGAAGGGGGTTGATGACGGGGACCTTGTGTAGGGAGGTTTAGAAAAACTCTTAAAAAGCTTGATATGGAGCGAAGCTATGTACGGTGCGAAAACTTGGTCACTGAAGCTTGAGGAAAGACGTAGATTGGAGGCTTTTTAAATGTGGGTGTGGAGAAAAATGGAGAAGATGAAATGGACCGAAAGGAAACCAAACAAGGAAGTACTAGGGATGGTGGGCGAGGAGAAGGGATTGCTAGAGAGAAATAATAAGGAGGCAGGAGAAATGGGTGAAAGGTGTATTGAGCGGCAGTGGGATGTTGAAGACGGTAATAGAGGGGAGAATGTTGGGCAAGCGAGGAAAGGGCAGGAAGAGGATCGGGATGTTGGACGGGATGAAGGGAGGAAAGAAGTACACAGGGATTAAGAGGAATCTGATGTAGAGTATGTTGCTCGATTGTGTTTTGTTAGAAGTCAGAAAAAAATATTTATTGGTAGTTGTGTCCACCCATAAACCTACCTGAACCGGTATATTACCTTATATTAATATGTATATTATATAAATACATTACATATGTTTCCAATTTAGTTTCCTCTCGCATCCTGGTGATTCAGGCCCTCCTCGGCGCCATATCCCGGTGGATGCAATGCCCCTGTCTCGTTTATTTTTAGGCCGCAGTTGATGGCGCAAAGGGGATGGCAGCAAATTTCCTCAAACCGCTGCCTCCCCTCGTTCACCTAGGCGAAGCGAAATGACTGTGCAAGCCATGAGGAGGTCAAAGGGGAAGGAGAGGGATAAGGAGCGGCTGCATGAAAGACCCATATTCGACCCCTGTCCATGAATTGCCCAGATTCCTTGTGGAACTAGTCTCTCCAGGCAGAAATGACGCAATAAAAGAACGAAACTCTTAAAAATCGTGAGGTTTGAAATTGTCATTTTTCTTATATCTTAAAAGGGATTAACGTCATTTTAAACATTAAAAACATTAACGTCATTTTTATAATTTTGTTTGTTTTACTCTCTGTTAAAAACTTAATATTGGGTTTCAAACTTTCAATGTATAATTACTGCTTTCCTTATGGACGGTGTTCATTATTGGAAAAAAATTATCTTTTACCGAAAGAATATTTTAAAGGATACATTTTTTTCTCTCATTTCGAGAGCTCTTCATAGGCACAGAGATATTGATGGTTGAGCATACAAGAAGTGCTTTGGGCAGCTTTCATAACGGAAGATAAGATTTATTGTATTGGAAAGTCGCGTCATTTCACCCCTATTCACTTTAAGACTCTGGCCATTAAACGGTACATCCAATTATTATGCATGATATTTGAAGACTCATCCCTTGGTCATCCATTACCTGAACGTTACTCCCTCCCGTTGAGTATGAAGTTTAGAAAGCGGGATCCGATCGTTCTGGACTGTAATCGCAATGGGAATTACCTCGTACATGTAGTTTTTCGTTGAAATTCGTCTATTAGGATATACAACTATACTCGTGTAGGTATTCTCACTCCTTTGGCCTGAAATGTCATTCTGTATGAAGCAAAACGGTGTGTGTCCGGCACTACTTGGCAACTACATGTCAACTACACATGGCACTATGTTTCAAGTGCGCATTGCACTGCATGGCAACTACACATAGCAATCGACATGTCGGAATTCATATTAATCCCTCTTGTCATTTTTCGGAGGGTTTGAATGATCGTACCAGTTTCCACTGTGTTATCATAACTTGAGGTTTCAATGCATATTTTATGAGTACGTAGTAACTAAATTATAATTACGTGTACAAAAATGGATCAATTAAGGGTGTTTTTTTCCTGAGGGTGATTCTAAAACGTCTGGGGAAATTAATATGGCCCTTATAACGATTTTTTCCTGTAGTATTAACTTTGAATTCAGAATAAAAATTGGACGATTGAGCAAAAATGATAAACGTTAGGTCAATTGGACTCAAAACATATTTTCTTGACATGATTTTCCCCGTGCTGGAGACTGGTTTCCTTTCTCAGTTGTTCCAGTAATTAGATGATGAATGATTCCATTTTGTGAACTACTATGACCTTAGCTGCGGTCGGACGACCTTAGCATCCAGAGTCGTGTGTGCTATAGTTTACTTTATTTAAAAGAGAGGTCAATTGTTTTTTCCCCGCCTGATAACGATAATTTATTTATTAGCTCTCCGTGTGGTGGATATAATTAAGTGGGTTTATTACGATTTCCAAAGTATCGGAGATGGGTAAAAGTAATTAAAAGAGTCTTTGTGTTCTTGTTATTTTCAACGCGTCTCATTAACGCCTCCGGATATCTTTCATGTTCCTTCATTGCCACCTTCTGTTGATTGTTCAAACCTTGAGCGATGTCATAAAGGTTAGATAGCTTTGACCATCTATATATATATATATATATATATATACACATGGCTTTTATACTCTCTTTTGTTTCCGTTGCTCAATGAAACTGCCTTTTCTCTAAGTCACCAACTTTGTCAGGTTGCATTTGAAACGGCATTCCGATGGCCAAACTACATAACAAAGGCATATTTTAACAAAACATCCGTCAATAACATGACCTTAAAAGTGCCCTTCCTTTCTTTATTGCGATCCGTTATTTGGAAACATGATTGAAACATAACCTTCATAGTACTTTCGTTCTTCTACCCAGTTGTGAATGGGCTGAGGAAGTTGCCGGGAGACTGCAAGCATATGTAATCTTGATCAAATTATGTGACAAGTATTATTTTAGTACAATTTTACGGAAAGGAATGTCTGATTTTAAAAAAAAACTACCACAGATTTTTTCGTAAAGTTTCTTATTTAATTCTTTACATTTTTCTCTATTTTTCTACAATGTTTCCGTTTTTGTTTAAACATTGGTCGTAACTTTTTACAAGCTTTTGCATGCCGCAGTAATAAGAGGATAAGCAGTTTTCAACTGCTTTATCACCTCGTCATCTGTAGCGAGGAACTTGTCGCCGAGAAACTCGTTTAGGTAACGGGACGAGCAAAAATCGGTCGGTGCCAAATCTGAACTGTACGGTGGGTGGCCAGTCCGGTCTTCACGAATATTTCCGTTGATCCAAGGTGTTGACCGAACCCCCTGTGATCACTGATGGTCGCGGTTCGTCATGGACATTTCCCCGGCAGCCCTTGAAAGCTCTTGCTCACGTTGCCTTCCATCCTTCTTCGGATCCCTTCCAATCGGATTCAAATTCAAGCTAAAGCAGTGCATTCGTCTTTGGGATATTTTTTCCCATCGTATAACCAATCAGCTATAAAAAATATCATGTAATGCATATGTTCCTGTGATATGCTAGTAATTTCTCTGTTTATTCATTTACTTACAGGACCGTGTCACGCATATTATTTTTACTCCCAAGAAAGATAATGGTAAGACTCGATTAAGTACTACTTACGACATCTGCTGGACGAAACTTATCCATGGAATGACCATGTTGACAATCCATCAAATAAAAGTGGCGTTAGTTAGAAACCTATTGAGGAAATATGAAATTAAATTTAAAGAGCGATGCTATATTTCGATAGTTTGTGCTCTTTGGTTGTGACTCACTCGGAGGGCGAAGGTTAAATCACGGCATAAACTGATAGGAGAGATCATGGTAATAAGAATTGAGAGATCAAGTAAAGATGGTGTAAGATGCCATTTTTCTCACGAACGATTCGGGATATGAAACCGCGTTCAGGGAGGACAATTTGTGTTTCTTTAATTTTTGATTCTAATTGGCCTAGTATGTTGTTCTTATTTCATCCAAACTTCATTTTATTTACTTTCTTGGTCACAAGCAGCTCGTCTCGCTTGACTAGAGTAGTATTCCACGCTTAGGTGATAACGCAGCTCATGTAGTTATATTCATCATTATCTACATAATTTTAATTTCACCCTTTTGTCTTACATCCTAACGGTGGCTATGCAAGGTACCATTGATATGTAAGGAAAATTATGTGTGGATGTAGACTGCAATGACACTCATTTGGTTTATTCATCTACATGTACGTAATACCCTGCAAACCACCTCAGGGACGTGTGGCAGGTTGTGTTAGGTCACCACCCTTAATAGGGAGGAAAACCACATGCAAAATCAACACATCCTTGCACACCGATATCCACAGAGGCGTATGTAACTTTCACGATTGGAAATACAAACACCATCAACTAACATATACATGCACCTACAAATGCAGCAAAAATCTGTCCAATAACCTGGCAAATTAGAATTGTAAGGCAAGAATGGGAAGTTCTAATATTTCGTGGACATGCCAATCATAGTCTCCGCTCCCGAAGTCACAGGTAGGGAAGGTGATACACCGCAGCAGGGAGGCAGCGCCCCCCCCCCTCCTCCCACAGAGAGAGAGAGACTAGGGATGGAAAGGGAAACTTGACAACAGACAAAGACATGACAGGCATTACTGTAAAGAACAGTCAATAAATGGCAGTACCATGCGGGACAGAATTTTAAAATTATTTGTATTGTTCTGTACATTAATGCATTAATATGACTAGGTGAATTCTATTACATGAATTAATATGCTAGCTGGATGCATTTACATGAATCATTGGATAAAATCATTAATTTAAAAGATGTTTGTTGATTTTTCCTCAATTAAAATGATCCGAGGTTCGGAAGCTTCTTTGCGATTTGAATGAAAAGACAACAGTTCACAACTGACACTCAAATGACATGTTCATATAGAGGAAACGAAGCGTGTGGCAGGAGGTGTTAGGTCGCCAGCCTTCAGTAATTAAATGGATCGTTGCTCTAGTTTTTTTTTATTCGCCGACAGTTATCTGCGACCGTATTTTTTACTGCTCAGTTTTTTCATCTACATCTACATAAATACCCTGCGAGCCACCGAAAAAGGTGTGTGGCAGGGGGTGTATCACCAGGAGGAAAGAGTAATGGATGAGAGGGTTGGGGTTTATTCAAATAGGTAGGGGAAGGGGGGAATCTGTAAGAAAAAAAATATATATTCACGCGCAGTCCCTAACCTGAACGTTAATACTTATTGTGTTGAACTGACTCCTAGGGAATTCCGACTACAAGCATAATAAGTAAGAGAATCCCAACCTAATATTTCTAGCAAAGTAGATACGCTGCTGCGTTGGTCATAACAATGTTTGACGAATTCAGCCCACCTCCGCTGAACTCGATCTAATGCCGAAATCAAATTTATATTTTGAGGATCCCATATACTGGCAGCATACTCTAGGTGGGGCCTTTTTGTTTCTTTCCATCGCGAATCGTTCGAGGAAGGTGAAAGACCGTGAACCTTTTGGTGCGATGCAGTTTTCTATCAACCTATCTTATCCAAAAAGTAGCAGTCTTCTTGGAAATCCTATGCACCGAGATAATGATGGGCCTTGATATTTCTCCGAAAATCATATGACAGTCTGCGCATTCATCTACATCTATCTAATACCATCAAAACCGTAGGGAAAGCGTGTGGCAGGGGATGTTTGAGTGCAGTAGATTGCGACAGGTCGATCGGTGGTAATTTTAATCTATAGAAAGTCCAAAAGGCTACATAGTTTTAAGTCTTACATAGTTGCGGTATCGTATTGAGTGAAGTGTTCGTGATGCATCCTTCGGTTCCGCAGTTTGTTTCACCTTACTCTCGTCTCGTCTGACGCTGTACGACGAGAATTCCTTCGGCTTCATCAATGTCAGCGGTCATCACGAGAAAATCAAAAAGCAATTTCTCATATGTAAATCGATACTTTTACGTGTTCTTGCTCAAAGAAGAGGGAATGTGTATGCATGCATGCGTGTGTATGATGTGTTTTGTATCCGAAATATTCCATCCCACTCGAAAATTCACTTTTATCGCTCGTCCTTGTCTCTGAAGGGCGGAGCGAATCCCATTTCCCCACCCCCTCCTCCGCCACACTCCTCCCTCCGCAAGAGACTGCGTGAGACGCAAGTCTTGGAAATCCTATCGAGAAAAAAAACTGGATTGGATTAGGGAGGGCAGGGTAGGGAACAGACTGCGGGCGAATGCTGGGATCTTTCCATTCTCGGTCCATTTCCCTGAATAGAGGAGGGGGGGGGCCTTCGCGCCAAGGGTTTGAGGAGGGGGAGAAGGCCCCGTGCCTGCCGCCACTCCCACCCCTTTGTGGCGCGATTGGAATTCCGTGGAAGAGGAGGGGATGAGAAATATGGGGGAAACAGAAGAATGTCGGTCTGCGTATACTGCTTTAAGAAACCGCGGCGGAATGGAATTCTTTAAAGCAAACTGTAGGACAAATACTCTCGTCCTTTTCTCATCTAAGTCTATACACATAATAATGGGGGTGTGAGGTCACCAGCCATGAGTGTACAATCATTAACAGTCTAAACATACGACATCATAAGTTCTAGGGCCGGATGATGAAACTGACAGTTTATGTTTTCAAAAAGGAATTATTATAAAAACGGCATCGTCTTTTCACATTGATGCGTTTCATCCAACGGTGTTCCAGTGTTCCATCATCTCGTCTCTGCAGTGTTCTTCCGGAAGTGCTCCGGAAGTGCTGCAAGGTACTCGCCTGCAGCCGCACTCCCTTTTTCATTGGACAAAAGACGTTGACCAGCGAGTAAACTGTCGAGTTCTCGTTGGAGATGGGAGTACGAGGGACCCAAATCCAGGGAATAGGCTGGATGTTCCAGCACCTTATGTTAGTATGATCCTTCAGTTTTCCTATCGTCGGGACAATCTCGCGGGCAAGTGCGTTGTCCTGAAGGAAAACGTGTCTCGGTTCGACTCTGCACTCTAACAAAAATAACCACACGAAAGGATACACTTTCCATAATATTAAATCATAGTATAATGTTCAAATAATCTGGGAACGCTGTTGTAAAGCACGGGTCTATTTAAAATTCATGAATGATGTCTAAAAAGTACATGGTCCATTATGAAAGTAATGCACATGATTTAATTGTGACGCGACTATCCATGTCAGGACTGTGAAACCAATCGGGAAATGTGGCGGGGGAGGTCTGACCTTCCAAAGTAGCCGGTCAACAGTTTGCTCCGAGCAGTCTGAGCGGAAAGACGTGCCTCCGCGTGAAGTGTATTTTTCACCTCAGTGACACGACGCGATGGAGCATTGAGGGAGGTCAAGCTCCACCATAACACTGCCCCTAGCCACACGTCCTTCATCGTTACCAACTTCCTGGCCCGGAGCACACCCACCTGGGGTGGTCCCCCAGCCCCCCTTTAAATCCCAACTTGGTTCTGCGCGACTTGATTTTGTTTCTCCGATTACTTAAGAGAGAGAGAGATAGCTGAAAGGAAGAAAGCATTGGAAAGAGACCGTGGAAAACATTCGAAAGCACGTTACTCCACATTCCTGAGATGGAGACATTCCCGTCGAGAGGAGTTTGAGGGTTCCTTCCATTTTTAAGCATTTGTACGAGTACGATATCAACAAATCTATTTTTCCCATAGAATGCGCATAACTTTTACTGTGGACACTGTATACATAGCACACATACTCATCATTTCCTTCACGCCTGCGATCGTGCATGATCCTGTATTTTGTTCTCTAATGGCAAGAGAAAAATGGGGCATTTCAAATCTATCGTTTTGATTTTACGCACGTGATCTGTCGGTCGGTCAGGTCGGGCCCTTTAATATTGTGTTTTTAACGTCCTCGGATGTTAAAAACGCACTGTTAACCTGCCTCAACACAAGTAACCTGCCTCAAATTCACGGATTCCATTTAACCTGAATTTAAGCTTAAGGTCAACTAGTGGCCCCCACCCTAATTCTTCCACAATTGTGTCGTGACACTGCCACCTTAGTATTCGTCAAACAACTTTTCACAAACCTAGCTGCTCTCTTTGTTTCACTCGATCTAGTTCCATAATTAAGCCCACTTCATCAGGATCCTATACAAATGGAGCACAATCAACGTGGGAGCCTAACTAACGTGAAATAACGAAGCTCCCTGACCCTCTCGTTAAAGTTGAGTACCGACTACGTGTATGACTCACGTAGTACTCTTTCCCATGGCCTAAATATTACAAGCATCAACATTGCCTAAACGGACATGGTATTCTTTGTGGTAATTCGGAGTTGAAGTATTTTGTGCCTTGACCCGATTTGACTTCCATTATGCTAATTCTCTCCATGACATCGTATTTTAGAGGTGGTTGTCCGGTAATTAAACATAGTGCGTCCGTGCTGATTGTTGAGTAACCTTTGCTAATTGCTAAGAGCCAGGGTCTTTGTGCTTCTCTATGTTTTCTTGCGATTCTGCTGTAGTTAACCTTATACCCCAAATGGAGCAGCCGTAGGCAACAATGGGTATTGCTACAGCTTTGTATATCAATTGAAGGGGGTCCGTTCCAAAATTAGTATTGCAATACCTGAGGACAGCTTGAAAACTTTTTTTGGTTTTGCTGACCATGAAATTAATGTTGGCTTGA
This sequence comes from Hetaerina titia, assembly GCA_037158775.1. NCBI lineage: Eukaryota > Metazoa > Arthropoda > Insecta > Odonata > Calopterygidae > Hetaerina > Hetaerina titia. The sequence continues at coordinate 9,437,844 of CM073769.1, read as the reverse complement.
TAAGTTAATTTTTCGTCTAACACAACTCCCAAATACTTAAAAGATGAAGTGCGTCGGATATTGCTGTTGTAGAGTTTAACAGTGGCATTCCTAGACATTTTATTTCCAAAGACCATGTATTTTGTCTTGGTTGCTGAAATTACCAGTTTATTAACTATTGCCCATTGTTCTATTTGTTCAATACAATTTTTTCTCAGCTGCTCCATTTTAGCTCTTGAGTCAGCTTCAATAGACAAAGCCTTATCTTAACATTTATCTTTCAAATATTTTCCCTAGGCCAGGGAGGAGGGTGATTGGGCGAAAAGAGCTGGGATCTGCATGGTTTTTTTTCTTTTGATTTTAAAACTGCATGAAGGGTTCCTGATTTCCAAGTGTCGGGGAAGTACTATATGATAACAGTAGACAGTCGTTGTAAGTATTTGCTAGAACATTTGTCATGGTCGTTGCAAGTTTTTTTAACAAGGCCGTGGATTTGGTCATGTCCAGGTGCTTTTTTCGGTTTAATCTGGCCAATTGCTTGGAGAACTTCTTCTTCCGTGAATGGATCAAGTTTTTCAGACTCGGGGATTATTTGAGATTCCTTCCTGATTTCTTCATGTTCCTTGTTGTCGAATGTGTCGTCCGGTAGCTAGGTGTCAAGGGAGAGCTTGATTTTTTCCTCCAACAAAGGGATGCTTCCGTCGTCCCTGAGGGTTGTCCCAAGGATGGTTGGTAGCTTCATTTTTTCCGAGAACAATTTATAAATGAATCCTCAGGCACTCGCTTCTAGGTTTCTCGATGTTTGTTTAGCCCCTTCCACTTTAAATTTGCATTCCTTTAGTTTGACCTTGCATCTGTTTCTTAGGATGTTTTTGCCCTCCGTTCTACCTTTCTGGCATTCGGAACGAAGTTTATTGACCTTCGCTTTCAACTGTTCTAGCTTCACGGACCACCAGGGGGGTAGGTTTTCTGTTTTAGTGTATTTTGGTATGCTTTCGTTCACGGTTTCTTTTATTGCTGTAAGTAACCTGTCTATGCGGAGGTCAGTACGCTCAGTTGTTGGGGTCCAGAGTAAATCTCTGTCGATGATGGATAATTTATTTAGAAAGTTTCCATTGAATTTTTCTTAATTTGTGCTTCCAAAGTTGAACCTAGTCTGTGGAAGTGGTGTGTCTTTCTTGTTTATTATATTAGAGGTGATTAGTCTGTGGTCACTAGTGATCCGGTCTCCTATGACCTTCCATGCTCTGACCTTTCTTAGTAATGATGCGCTGATTAGAGTTAAGTAGATGTTAGGGGATCTGTTTAGGCTATGAAATGTCTGCGGTTTGCTGGATTCATTTAATATAAATAAGTTTGATGATGAAATGAGGTCTTCAAGTTGGTTTCCTCTGGAGTCTGTTGTTGGGTTGAACTAAGTTTCGCTCTTCGCGTTTGAGTCCATGGATGCAATGATTTGTTTGTGCTTAAATTTTTGAACTATAGCTTGAAGTTGGGTTAGGAATGGTAGGATATCTTGGCTTGGTGGGAAATAGGGACTTACTAGGATAAAGGATTCCGAGTTTGATCTTAATTCTGCCACCGCTATGTACTCGTCAGTGAAACTACTTATTTCCAAAAGATCCAGGTCTTCGTTGTACGCAATAATTGTGGCAAAGACTCTTGATACGGATCTTGTAGGGATGATCCTCGTCTTCAGTCCTTGTCCTGGAAGGATCCAGTGGTTCTTGGCCGGTTTGCACATGTGGGGTTCTTGGACCAGGAATATGTCAACGACTAGTTACTCCTTAATCATTCTACTGTCATCAGTTGGTGTTTTAGCCCGCTGAAGATTTATTTGAGCTATATTCAAGCAGTTGTTAGTCGGTTCCATAGTCGATTGTCCCAATTAGGTTCCATAGTCGATTGTCCCAATTAGGTTCCATAGTCGATTGTCCCAATTAGGTTCCGAAGCCGTCTCTGGTAGACACTGCATGTATGGTCGTTTGCTTTGTGGGATGTATCTTCTATTTTCGCCAACTGGCAATTGGCACAAGATGGGGTGTTATCTAAATGTGTGCAGTCCTTGGAACTATGGTCTCCTGAGCAGTGTTGGCATACTGAGCTAGAGGCATTACAAGCTTTGGAAAATGACCAAACTTTTGGCATTTGTAACATTTTCTGATCCTAATATAATCACTGATCCTATGTTAACTGTAGCCGATACATATTTGTTTAAGGTTGCTTAGAATTCTCCTATAAATGTGATCAACTTCTATGGCACAGCTCTTTCTCTCACTTTCACGTTTTCCACACTTAACAAGTGTTTCTCCGTGGGCAGTCTCGGTGAGGTCATTTTGTTTTTTGATACAGTTGATTAGTTCTTCATCGGCAAAAGTTGTTTTGACGCCCGTTACACACATTCTAGCTTTGTTATTTTCCTTTTCTGTATTTTTAGCTTGTTTTCCTTAACACAAGGGCATTCTTGTAACTTTTTTTCCAGGTCAGGATTCTCAGATTCAAGTCTTATCCCTTTATCTTTAATCCTACTGATTTTTGTAATTTTTATCCCTGAAATAATGGGGTCTATTAACTTCATGACCTCCTTCTTATTATCCTCACTAGTTTCTAAGGTTAAGTTGCCTACGGCTCGGTAGATCATAGCCGCTGTGCGGTGCTGTGTGGTGATTTTTTCCCACCTTGTAATGTAACTTTATTGTTTTTCTCTCTCTTCTGGGTGGCTACAGTGCTGGCAAATGACGGGGTTCCTACTGATTTTGGGAGGCTTAGTTCTAATTCCTCTCTAATAATTTCCCTGATTAGGTAATGATTATTTTTAGTATATTTCTCATTGGCTTCAAGTTTACCTTACGCCCTCTGATGTGTGTCCATTAATTTCCTAAACAAATTTACACAGGTGTACTTTTCTCAATTATTTGACAAGTACTCGCATCCCTCAGTCGCGTCCCATTGTTTTCGGTGTGGTTGTCTGAATAGGAGTGCGGAGGGCGTGGTCGTGGGCGGGGACGAATGGGAGAGAAGGCAGGGAGATGCAGGTGGGCGATTGATTTCGGATGACATGCCTTTGTATTGGCATTGACATGGGATGGGGCTGATGGGAAGGAGGGGCGGGGATTGTGGACGAGAGAAAGAAGTAGCTTGGGCCTGAGGGTTGGTTGGCACCCTTCAGACGTTGAAGGAGTACGTAGTAGCCTGTCTGCAAAAAAATCACGCCCGCGTAAATAACGCACTTTAACCCTTTCCCATCCCCTCTCTCACCTACTCTAAAAGATGCTCTGAAAGACATCCTGTCCTACAGCCGTGTCATTCAATTCACGAAAAATACGTGGAAAGCTATGTTTATTCTGAGATATGTCTGGAACATTCAATGATTATATCCATTAGCTGATAGGCTTCATAATTCCCCCAAAAATATGCGTCTAAATTTTATGTCTAATATTTTTTTACCCAGTGAGGCAATCATTTTCTCAATGCTTTTACCCTGTAATTTAATCAAATCACAGGGTAATAAGTGAATATAGATCATCGCTATCTCATGTACAACAATAATAAATAGATTTTTAAAAAATGGAAACAACAAGAAAATAGATATATATGTGAAGTAATTTCCCAAAGTAGATTGTGAAACTACAGAGAAAATATTCATGTTTTTTCCTTAACTGCCTAATCTACGTTTGTAGAATATGGCATGGATCGTAAAAGTGAAAATAGAGAATAGGAAGACGAAGGATTGCAAATGGAGTAATGTGAAATTCACAGTTTTCTTTGGGTTTAAGCTCGTGGGTCCCCACTTCAAGGAACTTGATGTGTCTGTCAACCAGAAATTCCAAATTAACTTACTCTTGAGGTTTTCGAAAATTTTATTTCACTCCTACGAAATGGTATTCAATGTTCAACTTAATTATAATAGCCGAATAAATTGAAACACGATGACTCAATGATTTCAAAAGAATCAAGAGAAGTTCTCTAATGGGTTATTATTTTAAAGTTATCTACCGTTTAAAGTATATTTTTTATGGACACAACAACCAAATAATAATTTTGTGTTTCCTAAAAAAAACACAATCGAACAACCTACTCTACATCCATCCCTCTTCATCTCTGTGTACTTCCTTCCTCCCTTCATCCCGTCCAACATCCCTATTCTGTTCCTGCCCTTTCCTCGCTTGCCCAACATTCTCCCCTCCCTTACCTTCTTCAACATTCCACTACCGCTCAATACGCTGTGTAATAGTATAATAGTACTCTTACGTAGGATATTAGAAATGTGCACTTTAATCTGCAATAATGGGTTTCCCCAGATTTTTCTTATTTTTGGGGCAGACCTTACCGGATTTGTAAAAATTTGAACATATCTATTTTTTAAGGAAAACATTATTGTCTTGTTCATGCACTAATCACTCCAAAATAATTCTCTTTTTGTTGTTACCTAATAGGAGGTCTATTTTGAAATTAATTTTATTTTCACTTGTAGAAACTACATCCCCATTTATACACTATTAGTGAGCCAGATAGTGCTGCAAGTAGGGCGTAGGACTATTGCCCGGAAGGGCCTGGATTCGATTCCCGAGACGTTAGCTTTACTTGAACTATGTAATTTTTAGGGTACCATAATTCTCTGGGAAACGATAGACATTCTCTGGGAAAACATCTAGTGACTCTTATTGCACCATTATATGTGAATTTCTTGACTCGATAGGTTTAGTACTAAGTGACCTTTATCCTCACCTATCAAGCCAATCCTAGAGTTTATTACTGTGCTTTTACTCATTGATAAGTTGTCTGAAAGCTGAGAATCAATTAATCAAAATAATATTGGGATGATGGACCATTTCCATGAAATTGAATGTGACCTATTCTCTTTGATATTGTTGTTTGGTTTTCTGCTGTTCTTTCATATATTTTTATTTTTTATGTAGCTTTACTTAAACTTGGACTGTTTTACACGAAATGATTGAATATGAGCCTTATTTATTGATACCGAGGCTGTAGGAATCGGTACAAAAGTTTTCTCATTCCTCATTCATTAATCTCCATAAGACCTTTGTGGTCCTTTCCAGTTAATCGAATCGGGAATATTCATAAACATTTCCAAAAAATATATAGAGGCAAAGATCCTAGGATATTGATTTTATAAAACCCAGGAAGGCTTTAGTTATCCATATGAACCGATTTGTGCGATATAACTGTGAGGAACAGTGATGACGAATGCATATTTGGATGTGAATTGAGGAACGAAATGCACTGAAACGGTAAAGGTGGTAGGCAAAATTTACATTTTTTTTTAATTCCTCCTGTCAAGTATTTGTCAAAGGTTCCCCAACGCGGAAAATGTCGTTTCGGTACGATGAACGGACCGCTATCTTCTTTTGTTGAGAGAAAGATTGGTAACAGATGAGCGATTTCCTTGCATGCATTCATGCGGACTTCAAAGAGGCGACGGCAGCATACGGTGACACGTGTTGAAACGGGGTGTTCAACCAAGAACCTTTTTTGAATCGTGGAATATGGTTTGTAGTGTTCTTCCTCCACTTCATAATTTATTGAAAAACATAAAACAAGAGGAGATCCAAAAGCGGAAGCATTTTTTGTTTTGGAATGTTTCATTACAAACAAATAAGTGTATTGCAGAAAATAGGAATAGATTGGAGGGTCGGGAGACTGATCCGCAACCTGTACATATCTCAGACTGCTCAGGTGCGAATGGGGAACGGAGAGTCCGGATGGGCAGTGTTATGAAGAGGGGTAAGGCAGACTTGTCTATTATCCCCGGTGCTGTTCAACGTATATGTAGAGGAAATGATTAAAGGGGCATGGAAAGAACTGGAGGTAGGAATGAAAGTCGGAGGGGAATTCGTAAAATCGGTTAGCTATGCTGATGACCAGGCTTTGGTTTGCTAGTCGGCCAATCGGTTGCAAGCGTTGCTGAGTGAATTGGAAGTTCAGTGCGATAGATATGGGATGAGAATCAATATTAATAAAACAGAGGTTATGCGATTTTCCATGTGTGTTTTCCTATCCCCTTTCCAAAAATCTATTTCCATGTGAATGAATATATATATGTTTTATGTTTTTTATGTATTTTATCATTTTTCGTGAAACGCAATTGAAAATACTCCTTGATAACAGGAATATCTAGGCACCTGTTTAAACACATTTCAATCCAAGGTTCCTTTCTTTAGTAGCTCTAATATGTCCTCATAAATGGCCATTTTGTTTCAAATCGATTACCTCTGGCGAATGTTTTTGTGTATTGATGATTAACGCGTGGATCCGATGAATTATTTACGCCGCGCGACCGTGTGGACAACAGTAACCACAGCGAAAAAACATGCGAAAATTATATTCTGGATATATATATGGTGCTTCGGTCCGCGACATTTCACCAGGAATTCGTATTGAAATTTCCGATTTCTTTTCGGTAAGTGGAGAAAAAATGGAATCCCACGATTTCATATTCTTTTTCTCAATTCAGTGAATTCTTTTCTGTTGAGAAAGGATGTTTGGGTGGATTCCTTCTATTTTTTCCTTTAAAAATGTGACATTTTTCGGTCGAGTACTTCGTCGAATGTTTGAAGAGGTCGCAGGAGGAACGGCGGATCGCTCGCGTGTTATATGCCTCGATGGAGGAGTAGACTGGGACCAGAATATCAGCCATCCGCGAGATATGTGCTTCCCTTTTTTTTGGTGACATCCAGATCTTCAAAAAAATGCCTTTAAAATGATAACACATTTTTCCGTGCTATCTCTCCATGTCAGCGGTTTTTAAGGCTCCTGGGCCTTATATTACTGGCCCTTTTCAGAAATCGGGCGCTATTTTTCTCTTTGGCAATCTATACATAAACACTTTCGTGAACTTTGGCCTGTCAATTGTTCCTGGCTTTCGCATTGTTTGCTTTGACACTGTTTTGGTAAATATTTGATGTTTCCTATACTGCAATTGCATGTTTTCTTTTGGATGGGACATCCAATGCGTGCCATGGGTATGATTGAATTTGTCAAAATAAATCCAGCTAAACCAGCCTAATTACTTTTTGGTTTCAGAGGAGCCAAGGCATTCCACTTCAAGACTCAGTAATGAGTGGAACGAAATGAGTTTCACATTTAATAAGTAGGTAAAGTGGCATCGTCTCAAAATATCCTGTTAAACTTTCATACTTCTCATCGTTACATTTCATACCTAATTAAAAATATCCTGCGATTTTTAAATGGGATACTCACGAAGTTGAAACGATTGCCGAATTGGACCGTGTGCAGCGTAGAGCGACTAGATTTGTAAAAAGTTGTTATGATAGATTGAGTATAGCGTGTTCGCAATATTAGGTTGGGAATCACTTAATGGAGCGAAGGTTAAATTACAGATTGCAGTGCTTTTGCATGTTGAATTAGAAGGGAGTTCCTTTAGCAGTGATTCTGTTGAAAATTTATTATATTGCCCCCATCGTATACTACGGTAGGAGACATCATGTCTATAAATTTAGAGAGACCAAGTGTAGAACAGATCGATTTATAATGTCATTGTTTCCACGAACGATAAGTTATCATAATAAAATTGTCCTACCGTTGTAAACGTATTCGGGTCAAATTAGTCTTGTGTGTATTTACCTCCTGC
>CM073769.1:8730253-8827753 GCA_037158775.1 Hetaerina titia | reverse complement strand
CCTGCCGAACCAACCTTCGGGTTGATTACTATGTAATTCATACACACAAGGTGTTTCAAAATGAACCGCGGGATATTAAAACTATGTAATGTTTATAACATTTAATTTACAATAATTGATCATGCATTATGTGAAAGAGCAACTGAAACGGTTTTATTTGTGCACCTGGTATAACTCAGTACGCGACAGATTAAACGACGTTGTAGCCGACTGCTGGATTGGCTGCGCAAGGACACTGGATCACAGAGCTTGTTTCGCATGACCTTAACGTCCAACCAACCTTTCTCGCCATGTGATATTTACATTTGCGAGTTCATAAAGTATAAGGATGTGTGTATGTACCTCCAGCTGATCCACCCGACTTAAGAAACAGGATGGAAGCAGTAATTACTCCTGTTTACACACTGATCAAGGTTTGGGAAGAACTCGCCCATCGACTCATTCGAAATGTACCGTCTGACAAATGGTGCTCACAATAATTGTAGTAAGAAAAACTGCTTTAGATGATCTCTCACTTTATATATGATTTGTAATTATAAGTTAAATGTAATAAAAACTACAAAGTCTTAAAAACCGAGATACTAAATTTGATGCCCCCAAGAAAAGACGAATAAATATGCGTATGTGTATACAGGGTATGTTCTGAAGGTAAAGCGATTAAATTTCTAGCCAGCCGTTCTTATTGGTCGAAGTGTGATTAAACTACTTGGGCTATGTGTGGGAGACGCTAAGCTTTGCTGCGAAATCAGTCTCAGTGCTCTCAAAGCTGTGGAAACGGCAGGACGTCAGTTATTGTAAACCTCTGACCCGCGCCGACCGTGTCACGGAAAAAAATTAATCGACGCTTGAGCATCGTTACGCGATGTCTAAGTTTTGTGCTAAACTGAAAAAATCTCTTAAGATGAGACTAAAAATATGATTCGTGAGGCTTACGGCGCCTCTGCTCTGTCCTACTTACAAGTTTCGAGGTGGTTAAAGGCCTTTAAGGAGGACCGGGAAGAGGTTCACGACGAACAACGCTCTGGGCGGACGTCAACCAAAAAAATGGATGGCAATGAGGCTAGTGTTCGACAATTGTTGTACTCTGACCGTCGATTGAGTATCAAGATGGTTGCCTATGAACTGAACTTGTCGTCTGCTGTTGTGTTTCGCATTGTTACTTCATAGAAGGGTCTTCTGGATGAGAAAAGACATCTCCGCTACCTGGCAACTCCATCACGACAACGCGCTACGAGTCAGCGAGTTCCTGGCCAAACACCGAGTGTCAACGCTGCCCACACCCCCTATAGTCCTGACGTCACCTCAGCAGACTTCTTTTGTTCCCTCGGACTAAGGCAGCCCTGAAAGGAACCCGTTTTTCGTCCATAGAAGAGATCCAATCAGCCGTGAATAGAAGACCTTGCGAAAGGTCTCCGAAGACGCCTTTCAGGGCGCATACCGGTAATGGCAGAGTCGCTGGAAAAATATGTAGAAGCCCAAGTACAGTAATTTGGAGAATTTTAAATGTTTGTGCAAATCTGTTAAATAAATTACTTAAAATAATAATTGAGTTACTTTCGGAACGCATCCTGTATACATATATTTTTTATTTCCCCGAAATACCAGTGGGACAACATAACATCCCTTTTTCAAACGCAAAACGCTTCCAAAAAGGAAGTTATGTTGCCGCACTCTGTTTTTGAAATGCGACACAGGTTTGCAATATACGGCTGTACCTTTATGTACATACAGTACTTGTACGCATCTCCCGTCTCATACACCCTTCCTACTTCGCTCTTACTCTTTCCTATGCCTCCCCTCCGCAACAAACCCATTTTCTTAACCCCCCCCCCCTCCGTCATCTTTCGAAGATATTTAGCGCACGCACGTGAAGCGCATACACTATCGCAATTTTTTTCATCTCTTCCCGATAATGTGTAGGTTTCCAGAGCGTGAAGCCTTTGCCAGTTCGGAGGCTGGAGAGTCTCTTTTTTCCCCGGAACTGGCACTTTAGTCTTCCTCCACCCCCACCCCCCAAATTCCTCCATGTCGGTCGGCCCATTCGGATAGCCGGCACAACTTTTTTCTTCTTCGGCTCTCCTCAATTTTCGCGCCGGCCTCTAATTCGAACAGGGTCCAAATCGATAATGTGTATCAGGACAAAATGGGATTGAATAGGAGATGATGATTTTGAATTGGAATCAGAAAGTTGCTGCTACCACTGTTTTCCGTAACTCGAGAATATCTCACCAGGCTTATTATTAAAGCGGGGTAGCATAGCGGGGAAAAATATAACCGGCCAGCCGATAGGTTGCGGGTTCGATTCCCTTCAAGGCTGTTTTTCCCCATCACCTTCGGCTAAGGCATTGGCGATTGCCTACTATATTGTTACTTTCCTGTCCTAAAAATACGATCGAAAAGTTCAAATGACCGAATTCGCATTAGTCCAACCTAAATACTCGTTAAAAAAAAGCGGCTAAACAAACTTATGATCCCAGTACATTGATGAAAATAAATGCTATTCCCCGGGCATTTATTCGTTAACTATGACTTCCTCTTCAACTCTTCGGCGTTTGGACGCACGTTCAGTTGAAATGCGAGGGTTGACCAGAAAGTAAGCTCCGTTTTCGTGCGGCGTGTGAATTATTGGAGGTCGCTGTAATGACGCACAGAGTACGCCTCGAGCTGTAGTGGTTGAAAGGTCGCGCCGTTTGTCCTTCGTTTAAACAATAGGGAGTCGTAATGAACAATACATTTGAAATTTCTGCCAAATGTGAAGTTCTTTCAGTGATAAGCTGTCATGATAAAGAAAAACTTCTAAGCTCTTAAAAATACATCGGGAAATTTGTGTTCTGCAAGGACCAAATGTGACGAGTGACAAGATTTGAGTGCGTCCATGTTGTCGTGTGTTTAAGAGCGAACGGACAAATGTCCACGATGATGTACAAGAAGTGACCGCCGCCCGTCCTAAGGTGAATAGTGAAATTCAACTGAAAATTGACAAAAACGTTCGCGAAAATCGGCGTTTTTACGATTTCTGAAATCTTTAGAAAGTTTTCCACAGATGCAGAGAATTAGAAGAGTCTGTTGCACGGAAACAAGACTGAAAAGTTAGGACGCTACAACATGTTTTGTGCTCGTCTCGACGAGGCGCTTGGTTGGACTCGGTTGGCTGCGATCTCAGAAAGGCGGCAGAAGTTTATGTTGAAAGAACTCGTAAACCAGTTCAGAGATATATCAGGAATGTTTAGCGAATATGTATAAATTAGTAGAGATATTTAGTTTTGAGATGGAAATGATAATTTTTCTGTATATATTCCAGTATTTTTAATAGCATTTTTGCGGTTACTTTCTGGTCAGCCGTCGTAATAATTATCGTAGGTATCCATTATGTTTTCGTTGATGTCTCTCAAGCTATTCCACCTCAGAACTCCTAAAAGTGATGATTTAATATAATCCCCACCATCATTTATTTGCTGTTGGGGAGGCTAAACACACAATGGTACGGCATCCTCAGATATGTAATTATTAACATATCCCACGGAGGTGACGAAAAATACATTTTCAGAACACAGTTACTCATAGATATGATTTTTAATTGTTAACTGCCTTACTCGTCGTTCTGTTCCCTCATTACTCATGAAGATTTGAGGTCAGACATACATGCGCTATGGTCACAGGGTTCAAACTCCGCAGACCATCATTGATTTCTTTCAGTTTGGTGTGTCCCTGCTTTTCTTCATTCCTGCCGTCACCATCATATCATCCTTCCAACCGACCTCCTTGCGGTTACTATGGTATCTAAACATGCAGGTATTGCCTATGCAGCGACACTGTGTACAATGCGTTGGTTAGAATAATGTTATGTTTTAACTAATAAATTTAATTCGAAATTTGAGTGAAAAATTAAGCCAATGAATTGCCGTATTAAGTGTTAATATATAATTGAAATAAAACAAATGACGCTCATTGATTAAAATAGTGATGTGCCGGCATTCACGAGGCGACTATTCAGTTACTATGGTGCGAGAATTAAGAATTAATTTGGGTTTAATGACGCGAAACGTTTCGCGTGTCACTCGTTAAAGTGGTCCACATTTGAATTTTTGCCATCCCATCTGCATAACTCTTTATTCTCATTCTTCGCAGCTGGTTTTTCCTATGCTCCATTCATTGATTTATATGCCATTACCGAACGTGCGTACTGTCCCACCGACTTGGAGTAAGGCAATTGACATTGAGCGCATTCATCACGTAAACCCAGGAGAACTCGCCTGTATCGTTTTTGCGAGAGCAACTTAGTTTGCCTCACCGAAAGGGTGATATAAAGGTAATGAAAGATTATAAGAGATAGAGAGAGAGAGAGGGGTTCTTGAAAATGTCGTCAGAAGGATGTTTTGCCTGACTCGGGGTCAACCTCTCTAGAAACATAGGTGTGGTGACCAGTTCCTTCCTCTGTCCTACTCGGAGCAGTCAGCAGCCTCACGCTCTACCCACTAGACTACCACATCAGATCGTCACCAAACTCCGGAGAATCAGAACATTGAGATCATAGTTCATCCATTTGAGGGAATTTACCAATATCTATTGGATGGGACGACCCCTTGCCTCTATTATGCTCCATCGAACTGTTATCGCGAGAACTTCTTCATTATTTTCCTCTGAAGTATTTCATAGATCATATTATCATAGAAAATCATATTGTAGAAACGACAGTAAACATTGCCTCTCCATTATCTCGTGCGTCAGTTATTATCTGCATACTCCCCCCCTCACCATTGATTGGCCTTGTACAGCAGCACCTCACTAGTGGGTCATGCTCTACCAATCTGCCGCATGAAAGCTACCTATTTTCCTTTGCGCATGTGCCAAAATCTGGAGGGATGGGACCAGTATAATAGAAGGGGGCAATTCAGTACGGAGCATCTTGGACTATCGTCGTATTATTCCGGTCGTCTCCGGAAGCAGTTTTCATCCAAAATTTTAGGTTCCGTAACTGATTGGGTGACATGCTTTAATTTCCATCGAGAGTGGCAAAGTTTCCAATTTTCTGTCGCTGAGAAGAGTCGAGTGGCAGCTTGAGCTAATTCCTGAATATCTATGGCCTCTCTAAAGCAATAGGGAAACTCTTTTGAACGTCAGTTAAAGGTGGCTGTTTCATATTCACATTAGCCCATGATTCCGTGGACTAGTTCAATGCAGATTTCAAATCTTCCCTATCCAGTGCGAAGTATCCCACGTCCTTGCGGTAGCTCGCCGTCTAATATATGTGCTCCGTGTTCGATTCGATATAGCACATTGAACTGACCAAACAAAACTCCAACATAATATTTAGTTGCCATAAGTTTGGAAATTGTTGGCTCACCGTTGTGTCAGAAAATATCTTGGTTGTTTTTAGGTGGGTACCTACCGTCTATCCCTCCGAATGAAGAAAGCCGAGGTACTTTCAGTTGTGCTGGACGTGTCACCGTATACGATACATGCCATCCCGTTGTTCAAATGGTTTAAGGATATTCTCTCCTGTGTCGCCGACGGACGCTCTCCCATGTATTCTTTACCGGAGAATGAATTTAGTGATATACATATTCCTTCCGGGTTTTATCCTTCGAGGAATTGGACCTCGCTCCATTAGCGATGTAAGCGCGGACGCAAGGAAATCCGCTTCCGGTTGAAGACCATCGCATTCGGCCGACGATGTGTAAGAGCCCGAGGCAGGTTACTCGTGCGGGGTGGCATCGGTCAGCAGGAGAGAGGAATGTGAAAGCGCCGCCGTCGGTGGCACTTTGCGGGGACGGGCGGACGTGGTGGAAGCAAGGGAGGAGGAGAAAGCGGACGGACGAAGGGGATAGCGAAAGGGAAGGGAAAAGAAAAACGGAATGAGGAATACATACAAGAATGGAGCTCCCGTTGTATGTTTCCGCCAAGTGTGAGGTTCGCGCAGTTATTCGGTTTTTGAATGCAAAAGGGGTTAAACCGCTTGAAATTCATCGCCAATTGATGGAAGTGTATGGAAAATCGTGCATGGATGTCAAAAACGTTCGCAAGTGGTTTAGAGAGAGAGTTTACATCCGGTCGTACTGAAATTAAGGATGAACAAAGGAGCGTGAGACCGTCAATTTCCGACGAGACTGTCGCGAAGGTAGATAGTTAGCATTGGCAGTGTGTATGTTTTTTTCGATGTCCTGCATTTTGTTAAAAATAATAACGTCTTATTTTTAAACAGCTCTCCTGCATGACATAAATATACCTACAATTGATTTTTGTCGAATGTAAGTACTTTCTTTCATGTGATGAACATTTTGCGAGTGTATGATGAAACTAATATTTGTGTAGAGGTGACATGATTGGGATTGTTCATGCATGGTTGGTGACCTAACACCCCCCGCCACACGTCCTTGCGGCGGATTAAGGGGTATTGTGTAGATGTATATGTACTTTTTGAAATTTCGTCATTTGGAGATCGAAGTCCTAAAAAAAGACGCTAGTAGTGATTCGCGGAGATGGTTTCCTTGGATTTTTTTCTCAGTGGTTACCCTCAGGTCTCAGCGGGTCTCTGCTGCTATTTCACACGAATGCGAGCGAAAGCAACTGGTTTCGTTTGGTTGTTTGGTCGAACGTGACATAAGGAGCAATTTAAGATCTCTCGACTGGTCAAGAGTCGAAAAAGGAAAATTCTTTCTATTTGAGGTCGCCCTTATAATTCTTGACGGCTTGCAGGATTTGTTACGAGAGCAGCGGCTGTAATTAATTAAGGGTTTCCGCTCACGTCTCCGTGACATGCCCCGATTACGCTGGTACAAGTATTATGTCCTTTCCAGGCGTGACCATCAGCTAGAGCCGTCAGCGAAGAGCTGTCTCCTGATTCAAGAGTCTTCCTTTACTGAACTGACGAATGTCATCCATTAATTGGAAAATCAATCACAGTGCGTTGCTTCGTCAATGAAGCGAATGATACCGCAAGCACTCGTGACTCCTGTCATCGTTTTCTTCTGATTTTCACGGGAATCCGCCAAAATCGTAGGCCGTTATCCAATTTTAGCCATAAGAGGGTGACATAAAGCATTATAAATGATGTTGAGGTATTTCCAGTTGACGAACTATTATTTTTGTACCTGTCATGGCTGATTTCTTCTACAATTTTTTCAGAAGGAAGACGTTGATTTGCGATATTATGAATCTCCGTGGATTTACCATGATCCGAAAATACGTACATGAAGAGCCAGCATATTTCTGGGAATGCTAAAAGACACTCCATTCTTCATAAGTGACAGTTTATTCTTTGGCTTTCATTCACGTGTGGAAATGTTTTCAGTAGTTAATTGTTCCATTTCACCTGTTTTTGCCCTCAACTGTCTCCAGTGGTTCTTCTCTCATGATATCTCACAAATTCGCTTTTGAATTTTCCCCAGATTTCCGAGCCATTTGAAATATCCTTAATGCCTGCGCCACGTTCGAAGAACGCGGGGACTAAATTATCGCAACAATAGTTAAAATTGAGGCGCTACTTATTTTAGTCCTTTGGCCATTTGATATGCCTTTGTCGCTTTATTATTGAATCGCTGGAATAAATACTAGTTTAATTGTATTATTCTCATAGCCGTGGCTTAAATATAATTATCAGGCCTGTCCTTTATCCCCATTACACGGATACGAAGCATGATAATACTTGTTAAATAAATAAAAGGGTAATTTTGTCAGTTCATGAGTCTCTTGTTTTTGAAGCAATGTGGACAGAGAATTTTTCTCCCAATTCGTATTCTCACTGAATCCAATACTTTCCTCTGTACTAACGGGTAAATACCTTACCTTAATACGTTAGTACTTAAAATAAAACACCTTATGTGTAATTTAAATGAACAACTTTAGTAAAGCAACTGAATAAATAAATTTCAAAATAATTATTGAAGTTAATCCACTTAAATAACATATTCGTCAAAATAAAAACATGTAATAATCAAAGAATGACCGTTCACCGTAAAATTGGAAAGCGATATTTTTATACCGGGTATCCATTTAGAAATCCATGTCATATTTAAACTTTTTATATCAATATACCAATTTTTTTTAAAACGTTCGTCCATATGCTCACTCGGGTAACTAGCTCACTAATTTCTTTTGTGTCTGAAAATAGTTTTAAAGTAATCGCAGGGCAAAGATTACGTCGTGGAATATGAAATATTTTCTTTTCTCTGATTTGCTCGGCTATGCCATTCTCGATTGATGTTTTGTTCTCCTGGCGTAACAGTGGTAATGGCGCAGCAATAACATCCACCACAAAATTAGCGCTGGCTGTTTATTACATACATCTGAATTTTCTCTTGATCGTAAATCAGAGTATAGTACACCCCAACAGGAGTGGTGGTCAGGACATGGCAAAACCTGGGTAGGGTTGAATCTGACATTTGAGTCAGCACCTTATCCAACAGTCTAACCTTAACGTAACGTTTGCTTCCGTTGCAATCAATAAAATTTCGTATTTCCATTTGTAAGGCTCGTTGGATGAGAACAATATATTTTAGCGTTAAATTCGTTCGACCCGAAGGAACGAAAGAGATGGGTTGGGGAGAGAAATGACCATCAAGAAATCGCCTCTATTCCTTAGGGGGATAGTTTCGGTGGGTGAAGGCGGCTCCCTTGCATTTTAGAGACCCACAGGGATGGTCAAAGGACGGACGCCCTGCCGTGTTACGGCGTCGATGGGAGGGAGAGTCTTCCCCCCTATCACCTTGGGCGGCTTGCAAATTTTCAATAACGAAAATGAAAAAGGAGGTAAACAATTTTGGGAAAAAAGTGATAAAAAAAGTCTTCATGATATATTTGCCCCCTTCCTGGTTTATTCGTTTGCCTTGCCGAATTTCGGAGACAAAGGTGATTGCTTTGGGCGGAAGCGGTTCTGTAGCGGGGGAATACAAATAGCCGTCCCCTCACTATACTTTGATCGAGGTCATTAGGTTTAGAAGTAGTTGAGGTCTACTCTTACCCATCAAACCAACCTTCTGTTATATTACTTCGATTTTTGGACATTTATCACAAAATAGGAGCTAAAAATCGAACATTTCACTGGAAAATGGACAGTATAGTCACTTAACTCTAATTAAATACAATTATCTAATATTTTATTGACTAAACCGTGACACATTTTCATCCAATCATTTCTCACGCAGCTATTTTTAAGTAGATATTTACGTAAATATCTGAATTTGACCATAGCTTTAATTAGCACAGTTATAACCCTTTATTTAGCCCGTTTATTATTATTATTTAAGTGAAGGGTTCAAATATATATATATATATATATTTTTTCTTTCAAAGTTTGTTTATTCGGTTTGTTTGTTATTATTATTTTGGTGACGGGTTTTATTATGAGTTTACTATAGTTTATTTCCATTGCGTGAGAAAATAAGCATCTTATTTCATAAGAATATCTTTGCGATAAATGTTATTTAATTATTCAGTGACTACAGAAGGATGAGTTTTAAATTGTCAAATTCATTTCAAGTAGCACGGATACGTCAGTAACAGGAAATAGTGTACTAGAAGGCAATTTATTGTTCAAGCGACATCACTCACATTACAGTAATTTTAGATCGACTTGTATCAATGGAAAGGCAAGTATTCATACCCAAAAGATTAGTTTTCTTCTTGAGCCAATACGCCTTTGAGGTCAGAATTTTGACAACAAGCCGGCCCTTTCACTCAAAATGTTCATGTCGAAAAGTACTATAGGCGACACTCGAGTTATAAAACGGGAAATATATAAGGAGGACAAGCAGAGTTATCTATATAGTTGGAATGGAAAAACGAAACTTTGCTTTCTCCTGCATAAGCAAAGTACGGAACTGGAAATACATGATTTCCAGCTGTGGATTTCTTTTGACATTGAAGGGCCGAATCTGCTGATTCCCCCCTCCTCCCCAGTGCCTCACTCGGCCTCCTTATCGAATACCCCTGACCTACAGGAGAGAAGTAGGGGAAGGAGAATTGGGTGGGAAGAGAGCAGGAAGATTTTGAATCACCGGTGGCTTTGAATGAGGAGTGAAAAGAGAGGCGAGCGAGGTGATGAACCTCAGGGCGTGCTGTTTTGGATTTCCATGGCCGCCCTCATTCCGCCGGCGTTGAAGTCTCCTCCTTAATTGCCTGCCGTTGAAGTCTCCACCGAAATGACGGCCTCTTTGGACAGCCTTTCTCCGTTTCCTCCCTTGGCATTCTCCCCAAGCAGCCTGGTGACGCGTGGAAGGCGGATGAGGAGTGCAAGTGGGCCGGCCGACTCCGTTCACGCCTCAGCTTTCGATTGGCGACTTATCTGGCTGGCAAAATCAATTCGCCTTCCTTTTCCCGGGTTTTTGCAAGGAGGGTAAGATGATGCGATTCCTGATGACGCTACGTGAAACAATCTCATGGGACTAAATGGAATAGAATGATCCTCAGGAACATCAAACTGTAATCTCCGGTTGCGATTGGAGTTGCCCTCAATGATCTTTCCTCTGTATACACCTCTTGAAATTGAGCGTTTTTAGTACCCAGGGGGGAAGACAATTTTGGATAGAAATTTTCAATGAAATAAAGTAATGATCCACTATTTTAGGATAGTATTCCATTTTTAATGACGAAATTAAATATGATTAAGTTCCCGTAATAAGTAAATCAATGGTTCGATGCTGGAAATACGGAAATTACCTAATTCCAAATGTGCAGTTTTTGATTCTAAGAAAAACTTATTTAGATACCCGTTGGAATGTCCTTCTTTCCTAAAGGTCGGGTTCGAACAATAAAATAAAACTTAAATGCATCAAACATTATTAAGTACGTTCTGATTATTCTTTTTGTTGCCAACATTCTTTTTTCAAATACTGAAACTGAAATACATTTCCTTCGATTTGTAATTCTAATTTTTATGGTTTTTTTAAACGTAAAAAATGCTTGGAAAACAGAGGTTAAACATTGTGTGACTTACTTTTGAGTAATGATGAACGAATAATATAAAATCGACGCTATTATAAGCTATTTTCAAATCGTTGATAAACTAGGACAAATCTCTATTTTTGGATTACGAAATAAACAATAATCATAAAAGAACAATCATGTCAATGCAAGGGACATTGCAGTGAAGTGAAGTAGTTACTGACAGGGGGGGAAGAGGCTGTATTAGATTCTGGGTGACCCCTGACCTTAAACCATGCTGTGCAAATTTTCGGGTTCCACTTATTCCCGAGAAACACGGGAGGCTCAGGGAAAGGAACTGACCTACCTAATTATTCTCTTGTTGCATGAATTTCTCGCACCGTTGCGCTGAGTGATGTGTGAGGGCAGAGCCTTCACCTAGCAAACCAACCTTCGGGTTGAATTCTGTGGTGTAGTTGGGTTATAGCAATGCATAGTACATGATTACGCTATCAAATGTGGGATACCTGTATGACTCGTAGGATGCTATGTTAGACACAAGAGATATTTCATTTAATATATCTAGTGACATATAGTAAACAAATTATAAAAATTTCTTTCAGTAGGATATAATAGCTGTTTTTATCATCTGTTAAAACCTAAAAAATTAATAATTTAAGCTTAATGGGAAATATATGCCGTGTTCAATGTAACTGTCGATTTTTTGTAGTAAGCTAGACTTAGTAAATTGAATTGCAACAATTGCCAGTTAATTTGAGCTCATCTCAATTACATTTGTGATACCATTGAATCGGACGATTTTTCGGTCAATTGCTTGTGCAGTAAAGAAAATGTAGTCCCATTACTTGTTCCAATGGGTACGAAATATTTCATTCCTGCTTTGTACTTAAAAAAAAACCCTGAACTGAGAAAATTCTTTTGAAAAATAGTGGACGTCTCATTCCGTCAATTTGAAGCACTTCCTCATCTGATTCTATTCTCCACTAGAAAGTTGCCGTCAGAGCCCTGTATTTGGATCACGCAGAATATGGAATGCTCGCACGTAAGTCCAGGCTTATCATTATGGGAGTGATGCAGTGGTGGAACGCTATTTTCAAGCTGCCTTAGGCATCCGGGGGCGTATTAGCAAGCCACCGAATTAGGGCGAAGGACATCCGTCAGCAGGTGAGAGTTCTGATGAGATGGAAATTAGACATTGACGACGTCACAATTTTGGTCTTCTCAAGAGACCATCCGTATATAATTTTCAATTCCATTTGCATTCTGTTGTTTCTTCAGATATCTCGCTAAAAATCGCAATTCCCTCTTCATGATCATGCACAAAGTTCTTTGACCAAATGGCCTTAAATATATTCCAGCCATGCCATGCGAAATTAAATTAAAATTTTCCACCCGTGAGAATATCTTACATCTCCCAACTCTGTCGCATAGTAGTAGACCACTGAGTTTCTTATTTTTGCAGTTTTATATCTTAAGCTTTAATTTTTTCTCACGACCCCCCTCATAAAAAGTTGCGCAGACATGTTTCAGAAGAACTCCGTAATAAATAGAATCTAATAAACATCGCATCGAGTTTTTGGAGCAGTGGAACCAATATAAAAGGGAAATAAAACATAGGATGACGCAGAGGCAGCAACAGGTTATTGAACGGATGACCCGGGTTTCGAACGTATATTTTGTCATTGAAATCAACAACTAAAAATATTACAACGATATAATTTTCTTTTACCAATTGTTGGTGGAATCGGGAAGGTAGGAGCCGCAGGGAAAGTAGCTGGCTTTAAGAATTTAAATTAAAAGACTAGCTCTACCCGCATCCATAAAATCTAATTTTAGTGTTGAAACTTTTTGTTTATCAACGGTCTGCACGAAGGTGTTTCCGAGCTACCCAGGATCCATTAGGAATATTGTAATAAATATAGAAATTACTTCTTGTAGTTGTGCCAATTGTATCAATTAGCATCTACGTGAAGTAACTAGGGATCGGAAATATTTAAACAAAGTGCAAGTAAGATTTAATTATTTCAATCATCAAATAAATTATTACGTATATAACATTTCCAAGTATCGATTGAATTCCTAAAACAACATCGTTGACGGAAAGAAAAGAATGTCGGGCCGCGTGCTGTCTCGGTGGTGTTGAACGACGTGGTTGGTGGCACCCAGGAACCTTCTGTGCGGGACTTTACGCTGCTTTACTTTTGAATAAAAAAACACGGGACGGGGCGCAGTGGAAGCGCCCTCGTTGGTTAATCGCTAGGTGTGTCCGGCGTTGTAGCAAATTCCCGTTGAGAATGTGTTCTACGGGAGGATAAAAAAAATAGTATAGAGATGATTAGAGCGGCCGCCTTCGCGATAGACGGGTTCCAAAGAATCTCCTCGCGGGCGTGGGGACACACCCGCAACGGCGGGGTATACCCACCTCCCCCCGAGTGCGTGATAGGAAAACGGGTGCCTCTCCTCCCCCTTCCATATCTCCACCACACGATGGTGCAGATGTGTGGTGTAAGATGGACTCCGGACCGCATCGGAGAGTCGGCGGGGAGGGCCAATGGACGGCGAGGTCTCTTTGTGAATGAATGAAGGGAAAATTGGAGTCGGAGGGGGATTTCATTTCTCCCTCCAATCTCCGCCAATCACCACTTAACCACCATTAGGGAGAGAGCGCGGGACGAAATTGAATTTCCTTCAAGATGATCACGAATGGAGGTGGAATTTATTTGTACGTTAACCGTTTTCAAGAAAGTTTTCTCTAATAAAAATCTCCGGGAAAAGAGTTAATTCTACTGAAGTGGAATTGCTGGGTTGGTTACTGGGCGCAATTCCGTACCCGATAGGGGGGAATATGGCGATGCTGATTTACGGTACGATACAGTTTTAGTCATCGGAGCATAGTTAACTTAAGTCGTACAATACGACCTCAGTAACTTTAGGCTTATCAAATTTAGAAATCGATATACCTCATGTATTAAAATTGAAGAAATGATGTGTTGATGCTATACGAGTATATTCGACATTGCATCAAAATACAAATAGCGTCTCCTGTTAATAAATTAATTATTTCTTTAAACGCTTAGTCTTTATTCATTTTAAATTCCTTATTATCACGTTCCTGTTCATGTTCAAGAACTAATCATGTAGCATACTTGAATTACACAGAATAAATAATATTATTGCAATAATTTAGTGGTCAATATGAAGGTTAATGGTAATTTTTTAAAAATTGGTTGTCTCAGGCGTAAATATATGGAATTTGCATAACATATTGAAATGAAATCCTTAACTTTTTAATTCCACACAATATATTTAAAAGAACATGACCCATGTTTCGGCGTTGAACGTTTGAGTTTGCTTCTATGAGTACCACCTGATGATGACGTTCAACGTCTAAACCTGTGTCGTGTTTTATAAATAAAGTGAGAGGAATTACAAATTAAATTACTTAATTTCATTTCAGTATATTAATGGTAATTACAGCATGTTTAGAGGTTTATATTTACTTGTCACTTCCAAGGAGGTCGGCAATGCACACCCGTCTTGCCGTTCATTTCAGATTGGACGGCGTTCAATTACTCCGCTCAGATAGTTCCCCAGATCAAAATTCCCGTCAACGTTGACGATTTCAATACTGGACGCGAAAAATATTTTCTCAGTGAATATTTTTCTGCTTTTTGTGCTAATTTAGTACTCTTTGGAGTTAAAAAAATTGTTGTCAAAACCCATCGAGCAAAAAAGTATTTTTATACCAGTTGTCTATATGTTTATAATACTATATGTGCCAGTATTTTGTGTAATTGGGAATCGATAAAATGTTATTTTCTCGCCAAGGGAGCATCGCGGAAGGTCCGATTGGTGGCCCGAAAGAGGCCTCTGCGTGTGATGGCCCACGGAGGCGACTGTGGGGCAGCTCCGTAGAAATGACCCCCTGCTCTCTGCGAACGGTTCATAGGCATTCAAGAGCACACAGCGTTATGTTTGAATAAGAAGGCAGGTATCAGAGGCGAGAGGGAGAGGAAGAATGGGGCAAATGTAAAATACCAATCCTCACGAGCGAGAAAAACTACCCAAAGAAAATTACTGTGTTCGTACAGAAACAGAAGTTCTTGAAACGCCTTATCTTGTATTTTTTTGGAGTTCTATATTTTTTTGAAATTGTTGCCATGGATGTAAAGGGGAACAATCATGTGAACAAGTTAAAAACCAAGGTTTAATTAATGTGGAAACAGGTCTAATTCCATAAATGAAACATAGAATCCGAATGATTTTGAAGTTTTTTTTTAAAGTTTAATAAGTGAAATCCCTCGATAATGCAAATATGTACGCATTGAAAATGCGTTTTCTTAAACACGCCATCTTGTTTACATGAAACTTGATAATACAGGTAGTTACTATGGTTTCCATCAAGTGACACTTGTCTCTTACATGTTTTAATAAAACTTGTTAATGATAAATTTTAGATATTATGTGGAACTTATGTGCAATGCCCAGCAGTTTCACTTTGGTAGTTTACCGTTTGTAGTTGGTGGACTCCATGGACTGATAAACCTGAGATTCATCGGCTTTAAAAGGTTAGAACAAGCCCTGTTCGTCTCCTCTGGTCGACCCGAAAATCTTCTCCAACGCTCCTCCGAACACTTCCAGCCTCGATGGAACACACCTTTACAGCAGTCGAGCGTTAAAGAAGAGGGAGCCATGGATTCGTATTTCAGGAGTTTTTTTCCTTCGGAGCCGATTCGAGAGGAGTGGGATAAGGAGACAAATGACGGAGGAGGAGGGAGCGATTTTCCGCGCCACTAAGCCTTTTCAAGACTGCCTGTGATTGCGGTCATTTAAAGTCTCCTCCAATCCCATTCCGAGGTGCCCTCCGGAGACATTGAATTTTCTGAAGGAGCTGGCTGGGGCGTTGAGTAGATTTAGCGGTGTACGAGAAGACAAAAAAAACACTATACAAAATAAGCATGGCGCAGACAACAGAGCAACGATGTTCCGTCGCCAGGGCGACACACCCTCCATACCCCTCCGAGAAATTCGCCTGGCCATCAAAGTCTGGAACAGAGGGTTGGGTGGGGGGCGGCATTGTTTTTTCTCCCATGACCCGGGATCAATTTACCCAGGCTGAAACGTACAAACACAGTCGGATTCAAATTACTGAGGCGTGAGGTTGAGAATGGCGTGTGGGGAATGGTGGGAAAAGGGGGTCAACGTGGCGCGAAGCCAGACATTTCCCGAAGGAGTGGAAAATTACGGCCCATTTATTTTAGCTACATGACCAGGTGATGTCTTCAGCCCTTTTGTGGTCAGCCCGGAGTGCTGAAATTTTGCTGAAAGTTTCCGCCGAAAAAAGTCGTAAAGGATACAAAAATACTTGGTGGAACTTTCCCCAAAGCGGAAAATGGTTTCATCGCAAGTAATTCAAACATATATTTGTCTTCTCCAACGTTGAATCCACAACTATGAGAGAGAATGACAGCGAAGAAAGTTGGTGATTAGATCGGAAAGAAATCAACCGCAGAAATTCAATGATCGGCTTTATGTCTGACGATGAGTTTTTCATTAAAAAAACTGAAGATTTAGTTCTCAATTCCTCTCGTATTCTTCCCTCAAGGCGTCCATGCGAGCGATCGATATCCAATGGTCAAGAGACCCAAATAGTCCAACTGCCGACCAAGGGGAATATCGACTAATGATCTCGAATTATCGGTTGGTAGGAGGCGTATATGCTAATACCGGTAACATAATAGTGATATTAATCGGACGAGTATTCAGTTGCAAAAAATAAGTCATGTAGGCATGTTACTTCAGGAGGGTGTCTCCTTTAGGCTGCAAACCGGACCTTCTGATATCTTGATTTTTTATCCAGTCATATTCTAGTATCTGGCACTTTTAGTAATTAATTTTTATATGGAATAATTTATTTACTTCATGGTTGCATTATGAATTCGTAATTTTTGTTTAGGTGTACAAAAAATATCCCTTATGTAAATCGAAATTGGCACGAATATACTGGCTGCATGTTAGGGCTCAAATTTATATTCCAGACCGTTACCACTGCTTATTTTGTGTATTTCTAACGATGGGAATGTAAGAAAAACGTGATAACTCTGGACATGGAAGGATTGATTACGGGTTTGATCGCTGACCCCATTTCCTCGATCCGATAGCTATCCAATTGGCGGGGGCGGAGGCCATCTTGCCTCGTGTTATCCTTTCCCCTGTAATCTGCTAGGAACACCCCCGATGTGTGTGTGTCGGCCCGGAGAGATCCTGATTGGGGAGTGACGGAGTTCCCTTCCTGTCGGAAGCACGGAGAAGGGGGAAGAGAAGTGACAGATTGGACTCGCGATATTCCGCCGCGGGCCGTTTTTCGGGATCTGGAAAGTCAAGAGCCATCAATTCCAGGAACAATTTATTCCCTGAACACGCTAAATGCAGCTTATCACCGGCGAGAGAGGGAGAAAGTAAGTTAAGCAACCTCGTCAAGTGTTTTTTTTACAAGTTTCCAGTCTCGGGAGTGTACTCGATTTTCTCTGCAACGATGGACTATGCCAATGGAGTATGGGATGATGGAATATGCCAAATAACGAGAAGGCTGCTGCTTCGATAGACAGAGATTTGCAGTCGTCTCCCCTCAATGGAATGCGATCATCCGACTGTGAGATATTTGAGGAAGGAAACATTATCATACCAACTTATTCATGGATTTATCCGCATAATTTATTGATGCTTACCACTTTACATGATGTCATATAGAAGAAAGTGATATCATGCGGTCCATTATAGTTCTTATTCTGGTGTTATTCAAGCAATTTTTAATTTCTGATTGACAACATTGGCCTAAAATATTTGTCTTCGAAATCAATTCCATCCGATCTATCGGATTTCATAACATTCCTTGTTACCCACTGAGTGGTGCTTCCATTCAAGTGAAACCAAGGAAACGGAAGCAAGGTTATCATCATCATGTAAGCGCTGTCACTGGTCGCCTACCCGGTGTCTCTGCTGGAAAAACCACTCTGGTTCGAATCGATCCAAGACAACTTGGGCTCGTCCACTAACTATCTCATTTCGCATGAGTTATGTCATTTGTAATATTCATTTTTGATTTATGATTCCGCTACATCTTACCCTCAAAAATGAAAATGGAAACTGTATTTCTTTCGCTGTGGAATGCTAGATTCATCGTGGAAAAACTACCCAATTGAGGTGATGGCTTTGCAACACATCGCGACCTTCGATGAACTGCCTTACTAGGTGACGCTTGCCCCACTGAATGTAGTATTGTTTTTGGATGGATGAGCCATCTGCAAACAATAGCGCCGTCTGAATTCCACAGACTCGTCACCCCGTGACTGGTCAGCGTGCTTATGTTAAATAGGTATCGGCAATTTACTTTTATGGCTTGGGGCAGGGGTTGGGTTATTGAAAAGGGGCGCGCAGTTTTTTATTGGATTAGTAATCGGGGTCTCGGGCATATTTGTGCACCCATCCTCCCATGCTTACAGTCGGACTTCGATTGCCGGGCGTGACGTAAAACTTGATTGATGATCTAGTGATTTTTATGTTTCTTATTGTGAATGTTTTTAATTCTTTGCACTGTCCGACGAATTGCACGTTCACCCACTGCCGGGCATCGTTAATCAATAGGTATAAATGTAGGAGTATCTTGGCGCAGTTCACCCTTATTGAATTGATTGGATTGATTTTATTCGCGCGACTGTTTACAAAGTCATCTTCAGTGAAACTTTATTAGGAAATTTAAAAACACTCCTCCATTGCGTGGCTGTAAAACGTCAAGGCATTCCACCAAAAAATTTAAACGCATACGGGAAGTAAACGTCTGATTCATGTTCGTTATAACGAATGTCGATCGATAACTCTTTGGTATTGTGAAATCCAAAGCGTTTCTTAAGTTAGAAACTCGTTTCCCTCCCTTCATAAAGCTCGACTAATTGAAATGACATAATTGTGTTGACATAAATTCTCATATTTATTTTTTAAACTGAAGAATTTATCGACCAAGTTTGATGTAGGCTCTCTCTCTCTGTCTGACTCCATACACTAACTACGATGCACGCAGGTATTTTGATAGTAAACAATACATTTTTCGAAATTGAAATAAGCCTGGTAATAGTGCAAAATTGGTTGAAGTTTTCGCGGGTTTTTCTCCGCCGGGTGGTCAGGGGTGGTCAGCTGCCGACGTGTCGACGACGTAGCTCAGATTGTCCTCAGGGGTTCGCCGACGGAGAAATTAAGGTTGTCTCAAAAATTGTCTATTTCGTTTTGGCTTTCATTTTTCCACATTTTTTTGCATTGTGAAAATTGGGAATGAAGGAAGGGATACTATTACGGCCTTAGTTATTTAGAGGGAGCCGGCATTATTCTTCCAAAGTCGTAAGTTCTACACAAAAAAAGTGAAAATAAAAGAATGTTATTAAAATGTTCCATAAATTACAGCAGATTTAATTCTTTTTTGATTTAAAGATTTTGTGTAAAACACTTTACAGTTTTAGATGTGTTTTGCCCTCTTTATTCTGTCAACTAGAACACTCATGTTATCCCTTTTGGCGCACACACGGGTAACTGTAAAAATAAAAAGGAATGGCGAAATAATACCCTCTATTTTTATTATCGCTATGGCTCTAGATATCGCTTGGCTTACGTGTGACGTAGCCCCTGCAACCACGATCATGTGATTACCCAGGTGATTTTGTCACTAGTTTTATAATTAAGTTATAACTCCACGTTTCAGATGTTAAAAGTCATCTTCCGGTGCAAAAATTACGAACATTTTTTTGTAAGGTAAACTTGTTGGTTTTAGATCGATCGGGGAAATAAATCTCCATGTTCACGTACAATGTGAATCTAGAGTCTTGCCAAGCCCAAACTGAAAGGTATATCAATAGGAAATTTGTGAAAAGTACCTGATGTGCAAATATTGCTCATTATTAAACAGGTCAAAACTAAAAAAGCATCTAGATTAAAATTTTTAGGGGCCTCTCAAATTAATAATCATATATATATTTACATTCCAGGGGCTGTTTAGCGTGATTTTATATAGATTAGGTTCTGAACCGGTGTACTTAAACTTTGGCATAGACCGGTACCCCTTTGGCCACGAAATATGTCATATTACCCTTGGAACACAAACACTGTTGTGATTCGATAACGTGGATGTAGCAGATGGCGAGGGCATTCGGACGAGGGGGGAAGATCGAAATAACTTCGGACTTAGATCTAATGGTTCATAATTGACTGTGTACAGCTTCTCTCCTCCTCAGGATGCAATTGCTGACGCGTAAATCACTGAAGATTTCTGGAGAGTCGAGAGTGGGACCACGCTGAACATTGAAAATCGATTTTTAGTCGTTTTTTGTGCTCATCGGCCAAACAATGGGCTTTGCGATCGCGCACTTTATTCGGTCGCGTGTACTTTCCGCAATCATCATTGACAGTTAACTGCAGCATGGAAATGATTTTTCAACGGTTCCACTATGAATTGGTGAACTCCTGTACCACTGCCGCAATGCGTCTTCTGCCTCGTACTCTTTTCCCTTCTTTAGCGTCGCTGTCTGCCTTCCATTATGCCCTTCAAAGAGTCTGTTCTCTTCCTCCTCCTCACCTGACATTTAGGACCACCACTCGTTGCTATTCCTCTACTGCTCGATTTCATAGTCATCTAAAATACACTTTACACTAGGTTATCGTATTTATCAAACTTGATATATATTGTTTTACATACCTTTGTTTGCACTCTTTTTCTTCTGAATAACATTACAACGTTTTTGAAAAAGTACCGGGAAAGGTTTTTGCTAAAATACCTCAAGATTCCTTTAAGACGGCAAACTTTTGCCCTTGCGGTTTTTCCACGACTCGAAGACACTCCATGGTAGGCGGATTCCGGAAGGCCCTTAAGGGTACGCGTGCAAGCTTCTTTGATTTAGGGTCCCATGGTGGTGGTGTCCTTTGAGGGAGGATTTCAATTTTATTGGGAATAGGAAATAGTTCACGGGTGCCAAGTCGAGACTGTAAGGGGCGTGGGGAATGGTCGCGATGTAGTTCTTCGTCGGTTACCTTAGAGAAGGTTCGGCTGGGACCTTTGGTACGAGTTTAGCGCGGATCTTTCGCGTCGCCAAAATTTCAGTGATAATGGTGTACAATGTCATCTTATCGAATGGAATACGATCTGGGCACACTTAACCGACAGTCTGAATTCAGCTCTTCACTCGCCCGTTGCACGTTGTCGTCGATTCTTAACTTCGACGGACGCCAGTGGACGGGGCTCGTTCTCCACACTCTCTCGTCCATTTTTGTAGAGATTTTACGACTTAAAAATTGCAGTTTGTGGCATGCTTTCATCCTTAAATGCTAGGCAAATCGTGACCAACGTCTTTGTACCAGATTTACCTAGTCCAATACAAAATGTGATGGCGTGCCGCTGTTCAATCGTTCGCTGCCTATTATACGCTTGCACCGAGTCACTCGACAGGGGTCCACAAATAAAACACGATATAGCCTGAACGAACACTCGCAAGCGATTAGTACTTGACGCATGTTTAAGGTCAGACCCCCCAACACCGAACCTGCAAGGTGCGACGCGCTGTCACGTCAGAAAAAAATTGTTGCCCATACTTTTTATACAAATCTTGAATGCCCTTATTCAAGCACCCTACAATCACCCCTATTCAGCGTTTATCTCATATTTTGACCGCTTTGCAAAGCAATATTTTCATTTTTACCTCACATCTTTGCTATTTAAAATGACCGTAGGCATCAGGTGTATTTTTTAAGTGAATTTAAAAAAAATCGCTGAAATATTGACTCAGAGCCCCTGGGTCATCGGTAGCTTACAAGTTATTTTCATGTTTAATGGTTAGACGACTGTTGGACTGAGAGCGGAGGATCGATGAATAAAAATCATAATTCACAACATACTCGGTGAAAGATTACTCAATCGGATCATTCATCCTGAGGCAGTACGACGTACAAGTATGCGTGCCCTCGCAACGAGAGTAGTAATCAGTTCACTGTGCCTTCAAATTAGTTAGCTCCGGCTCCTTAGTACTCGCCAACGGCCACCGTATTCTTTGCAAAGACTGGTACTTCGATAAAAGGACTATGTTAACATCCACAAGGGCTTGGGGCAGGGGATTGCGGGGGTCATTTAAACAGTATTGACCTCACACACGAAAACACAGCTTGGGAGACCCAGTGAGAATTACCCACACGAACTCATTAACCCCAAAAGTTTGCTTATGGGTTCGATCCAATGCCCCAAATATTCCTAACTTGCCTGTGCCATATTTGGATGTGCGTGGAATTCCTAGAGGACTTGCAGTCTTGCCATAGTACTCAACATTTCATCGTTGACCTGGTTACGTTTGTGCCAATCTCGGGATATGGATTAACTTTTTGCTTCCTGGTCTGCATACCTGGTCACAACGTGTTTTGTTGGCGACATCCTTCTAAGGAAGAGCAATGTAGTGTGGAATCGGGCTGGAAAAATCCGAACCCCTTTTATATTCTAATGCTGTGAGCAAGGAAAGGCGTCTTTGCTAGCTAACCTTAGAATAAAACGCAGAAAAACTAGAAATGAAACGATAAATGTGTGTAAAATGGATTTTGGTATTGCTTGATCTTCGTACCACTGTTTTGAAAGTCATCTTCAGTGAAAATCAATAATAACAGTTTAAAACTTTCTTCCATCACGTGTTTGCGAAGGGCCAAGCCATTCCACCACAACATTTCAACTCAATTTTGATACGAGAAGTATACGTCTGATTCTGAATCGCCGTGACGATAACGAAAATCGTTTGGTAGTTCTTCGGTATTGTGAAATCAAAAGCGTTTCTTAGGTTAGAAACTCGTTTGCCTCCCTTCATAAAGGGAGGTAATTGAAATTGCGTAATTTTGTTTACATGGATGCTCCGGTTTATTTTTTAAACCTCAGAATATCTCGGCGATGTTTTAATGCGAGCTTTCTCTCTCTTTCTCTGACTCCATATGCTTGTTACTTTTGGGAAAGATAAAAAACATGCATTCATTGAGTAAAGAGAAAGAGTATAGAGTTAATACATTTTACCAGAAAGTCAAATGAACCTGATAATAGTACCAAGTTTTTACTTATGGTCTTTCTGTTGGAATATACACATGCATGTGCATGAAAATCCTTCAGATCTTCTTATTTCACTTAGGAAAAAGGCCCTGTGAGCCAAGGCGCGCGTTGCGACACGAATGGGTGTGGTCCCATTGTTCGATTGGTTTATTCGTTCGCGATCAACGAACCAATCACCATTGGACCAATTTAAACCGTCCTCTCTCCCCGATTTCTGAGCAGAAAATTGAGTGATAAATTATTAAGAAGGTCCAAGCAAACTGGATCGTGGCATCATTGCCGTTATTAATGAAACGAGGCAAGGTTCCTCGCGTCAATCCTTCAGATAATCAAGGGGTTTCTCAATACCTCTTGCTACTGCGGAGAGATTTTGGGGGGCTGTTGCACCATTTTAATGCGTGGTTAAATTGTTGATGTTTATTAACACATTAAGAAAAAGAACGGGTAAAAGCAATAAACAACAATGAAAAGTTAACAAAATAAATGTCAAGAACAGCTGTAAAAAGATAGCAGGAGAGCAGCACATATGCAAGCGGAGAGAGCTAATTTACTATCTGGCGTTTAAGGAAGGAGGTGAAAGCATTGAGGGGGGAAGAGAGGTCCAGGGAAGGATACTGGATGCTCAGGGAATTAAATGTAGCGGGAAGTCGATGGAATGGGGAACGATGAGAGACCGAGAGACGGAAATTTGGAATCTGCAACAGACTCAAGTTACGTGTTGGCCAAGGGGGAACAAGAATAGAGAAAGAAGGTCCTTGGTACGGAGAGTTCCATTGAAGATGCTATGCAAGAATTTCATATCACGTAGCAATCAGTGGGGAGGGGAAATACCAAGGGATGAGAGAGTTAAGCCCCGGATTGTATTTTTGAGGGAAGGGATGCGATGACGGGATAAATGGCAATAAAGATATTAAGAGGTATGTTTAAAGTAGTTGGGGAGGCGGTCGACCAGGTTGGTGGATATTATTCTAAAATTGGGAGGACAATCCTTTCTCGGACTCTCCCGACAATCCTTTCAACGTGCTTGCGAAAGGTGAGCTTTGTGTCAGAAATCACATCTAAATTGCAGCAAGAACTGACAGATGGGATAGGGCCACTCGAAAGAGTGTATGAAAGCAAAAGTAGTTTGCGCTTTAAAGAGAAGGTCATAATGGCTGATTTGGAGGGATTAATGCAGAGCTACCAATCGGAGCACCAATCTGTGATGGAATTAAGAGCAGATTTTAGGGAAACGGCATCAGATGTGCAATCAATCTGTTTGAAAATTTTGCAATCGTCTGCGTAAAACAAAATATTACATCCAAGGCGGACGACATTGTCAATAATATCGTCCAACTAAAGTGAAAAGAGGAGAGGACCGAGGACACTGCTCGGTGGTACCCCGGATGGTACAGAAAGAAGAGTGGAGGAAAAACCATCAATAAGAACGCGCTGTTTACGAGAGCTGAGAAAGCTGCGGATTAAAGAAAGGAAAATGCCATGTATTGCCATGTTTGAGTTTATGGACCAGTAGGGAGTGGCTAATGGAGTGAAATACTTTCGAGAAGTCAATATAGCAAACATCCAAAAAATATTGTATGTTGTTGGGACTCATGACCCGGAATCTTTCCTTTCATTTGCTCCCGGAGTGAAATGCGAGCAGATGGCGTGAAGATGCTCTGCGTTTGATTGGGTGACGAGAAAACCTGCTTGAATGTTGCGAGGTCCCTTAAGCGGGTTCCTTGAGAGGGAAGGGGAAACAGTTATCATTCCATTTGTCGCGTTTGATAAGTAATGTTTCTATCGCTGGATAAACCTTGGCAATCAGATCGCAAAAAAATCTTCGCCTCAATATTTTACTACGAAATCGTCGAAGCGATGTCCAAAGTTCACGGATATGTAGCATGTACGCATGAAAACGTTTTGGGAAGGTAAGGTATGGCTCGTGGAAATGTAAAATTTAATTTTATACAGTACGTGGGCTACTTGCACGAAGTGTCTTTTCAGAAAACGTTCATTACAACTGTGCGCTCTCTGCATCATTCCATTCTAAAGTTTCAAGTCGCGTTAATTGTTTAAAAGATCGCATTTTAATCATCCCGTATTTTTTGAATAACGAGGGCTGTTCAGAAAATAACTTACGTTTCGGCCTAGGGTGGCTAGAACCACCATCTTGGTGTCTAAAGGTCCCTACACTCAGTGTTGATCCTGCTGACGTAGTGTGTGCAGATCGTGGTTCCTTTACTTTAGTCACTCTGCGAACTGTTAAAACGTGCGCTGCATTAGTAAATCGAGTTGTGAAGTCCGATCTGTGATTAGGTTTTCACTGGCAAAAAACTAACACACAAGCCAATTGAAGTTCATATGGCAACTTTGTACTGAGTTTACAGAATGACAATGAGTGAAGGCGGAGTGAGGCAGTGGTGCATTCAGTTTGAAAATGGCCGCAGCACCAATGTTCACCAAGAGGACACCGGCCTAGCCTCATGGTTGGCAGATGAACTGTCGGTGAAAATATCAACGGGATAATTCGTGTAAATCGCCGATTAGACGATTACGGATCTCTCTCTCTCTATCTCTCGCTAGACGTGGCACTCGCATTTGCCTTTGACAATTGAGCAAGGGGTCAAAGTGTAAGGCGGCGGCGGCAGATTTCTTCGGAGACGGAATTGAAAAGATTGTGCATCGTTATGATAAATGCCTCAAAAATGAATGGCGACCATGTAGAAAAATAGTTTGAGAATGTGACTCTCAGATGTGTACAAAATGACTTGGTCACATCACTGGGTTCATATATTTTCAAGACGTAAGTTACTTTCTGGACATCCTCGCATATTAAGCGGGTGCTACCTTTAATTTCCAGGTAAAAAATTCGATTTATTAAATGAAGACGGCACTTGGTGCGGGGTCATTTGCGTCCATCGGTACTCTCATATAATTTCGCACGAGTCGATGTCGAAGTTTTCGCACTTTTCTTAATTTACTCGCTTTATAGTGTTTTAAAAGTAATCGTCACACATTTTATCCGTGGCTATTGGTCCTCTTTCACAGCCCATTCTCCGTTCACCGCAGAAAGAGTGCAAGAAATGGATCTGCGCCCAGCATTGGATGAAATCTCGATTCCAGAAAATTTCTCACACCATTACATTCTGAGAAAACTTATTTCTTTTTTTTCACGACGATGACTTTCACGAAACATCTCGCCGTGGACTTTTACCGTAAGTTTTGTTGTACCGATATGATTTCTGCTCGAGTCCTCGCATAAAGAAACAACGGTAATACTTGGCAAATCGATCCGTTTCCGACTTAAATTGTGTTTTCATCGTTTACCGAAACAAGGTTAGCTCGCAACGGAAGTGGTGTTTTAACATGTCCTCGCCATTGAAGATATTGATGCGATTAAGCGTAGTGTTTCAAGCGTTCCGATTTCACTTCGTATATTTCGTTACCGTCAGACACTTACTAATTTTAAAGAAATCTGATGGAATGATACTCAGTTAAAACTAATTATTTTTATATAACCACGGGTTAGTTCTGAACGGAAAATCATATTTCAGTCAGAGCATTAATTTTTCCATTTACTTTGCTGCCTACTCTGCTATCGTGTTTATCCCTTAAATAGCTCAAGGAAAAATCATTGAAACAAGGAAAGTAAAACAACAAGAAAAACGAGAAAGTAAGAAAAGTTCGAAGTGGTATTCCAAACCCTTCTATGGTTTTGTTCTTATTTCAGGAAAGTGGATGGCATACAAAGAAAGAGCGTGATCGCAATCGAGTGCGTGGCTTCTCAGGTGGGAAATATGATGGGAGTGCAGCGTCCGAGGACGTTGGGCGCCACTGCTCCCTCCCTTACCCCACACACCATCCCCCATCCCCGACTGGCGTGCGTGGAGTGCATTGGCGATCCGATGTTGTGACTCTTATAAATATTCTTAATGGCGAATTACCTATCGTTTCTCTGATTTTCGCTTAACCGTTAAGGAGTAGAATTCATTTTTAAAAATTTCATGGTTTGAATTAAAGGTATCGGGAAAAGTTTCAGAAAAATAGATTTATTTCAGATTTTGCTATAACGCCTAAAATTCTTCGAAGTATATCTCCTAAGAGCATTGACACACTTCTGCTCTTGCGGATTTTCCACGACTCGAGGGGTTCTGGTAGGCGGAAGGTCCATAAGGGTTAGAGCTGCCTCAAGTGCAGTAGAAGTTACTTCAGGTGTTCCCCAGGGAAGTGTCATCGGACCTCTTTTATTCCTTACTTGCGTTAGCGACATTGACTTTCTAGTCTCTAGTAAGATACGTTTATTAGCCTTCGTGCTGGCTTTACCGTGATATCCGTGATCCTGAGGACACAACAGCTTTAACAGATGACCTTAATGCTAGACAATCGTGCGACATTTGGCAATTAGAATTGAACTTCAAAAAGTGCGTAGTCATAATTTTTTCGAAAAAGGTCAATTCCCTCCCGAACGCCTACTGCAATGGTAACACCGAAATGGAATGTATAGACTCAATTAAATGCGATTAGGCGTTACCCTCACCCACGACTCCTCCTAGGTGACATACATGTATGGGGAATATGTGGACAGGTTAACAAAAAATTAGGATTTATTACACGAATGCTGGGTAAATTAGGTGAAAAGGTCAGGGAGAAATGTTATCTTTCGCTGGTTAGGTTTCCTTTAGAATACGCTGCAAGTAATGTATGGGGTCCAGATGAGAAGTTGGATTAATTGCCGAATAGGATCACGTGCAGCGTAGAAGAGCTAGATTTGTAAAACGTTTAGATACACTGAGTAGCGTATCCAAAATATTAGAAGAGCTAGGTTGGGAATCACTCAGGAAGCGAAGGTTAAATTACAGACTGAAGCTATTGAATAAATTGGAAGGAAGTCTCTTTAGCAGTTATGTTGAAAATGTATTATTACCCCCCTCGTACTACCGTAGGAGAGACCATGTTTATAAAATTAGAGAGATTAAGTGTAGAACAGATGGATTCAATATGCCATTTTTTCACGAACGATAGGGAATCATAATAACATGTCCGACTGCGTAGGGGTCATATTTGGCTCAAAATTAGTCTGGTGTGTATTCACCTTCTGCCACACACCATGGCCGGTGGCTTGCAGATTACATAAACAAAAAAAGGGTACGCGTGCAAACTTCTTTGATGGGATTTAGGACCCCATGATGGCGTCCTTTGAGGTAGGATGGATTTCACTTTTGGGAAAAGGAATAATAATCTGCTGCTGCCAAGTGGGGGGACTGTAATGTGGTTGGGGAATCGTCGCAATGACGTTGCAGAAGGTCTTCGCAAGTAGACACCCTCGACTCTGCTCTCTGGGTCGTCCGTCCAAAGACCTTCGGGAGGACGAGTTTAGCGCACATCTTTCGCATCGCCAAATTTTCAGTGATAATAATGGTGTGTGCACTGTCACTATCTTGTAAATGCCAATATACGACCTGTGATAATACTCACACTTAACCTTAGAGAATGAATTCATCACTTCACTCACATGACAGGAAAAAATTGTTATCGATACTTTTTATCTAAATCTTTTAAATGTTATTATAAATTTCTCTGAAATTTTGACAAATATTCTGTTCATTTACATGTATTTGTGAGAAGAAAACGCCAAACCAACGGATTAATTTTATCATTTGTTCGAATTTAACAAAAGCAAAGCTTATGAGCTTACGGTGTATGTTACCCCTAAGTGTCGCTCTTCGTACTTAAATTTTTGCTCTTAAGTGATATGGCCCGTACCTCGAACTATGAGGATCATAAATATCTAATTTCAAATGTCTTATTACTCCAAATTCATTTTCTTAAAAGTTACCTCAAACGAATTTCTATTGACATTCTTCATATTCACGCGTTTTGGACGGAGAGTCAAATCATCGCAATGAACTGCGAAGTTCAACGAATAATTTACACGTACTATGCATTTAAATGGGGATGTGACGATTATCTTCAATTTTTGTATGTGCTGAGGTAAAATGAGGTGCTCCAGGTGATGGTAAGAAATCAGAAGTCGATGGCACCCGATGACTCTCGCAAATACCCTTCCGGTCACATTCCGCACAAGAGCAGCGTCGGATCCCTTCACTCGAGCTTCCAACCCCCCGTCCCCACTCGCCTGTCTACCCCATGACACCCTTACGGCATTGTTCCTTTCCCCCCCACTCTGCCCCCTCCCCGCCAATTCGACCGTCTGTCGCGGTTGCGGGAGACAGATGGCAATCGCGAGGCGTACTTGCCCACCGTTATTCAGGCGCCCTCAAGCGTCACTCGAGCGAATCACGGCCTTTCGGGCACATTTGAATGGGGTGATGTGAGAATGGTGTAACGGAAAAATCCTCAGGGCTAGGAGGCAATTTAAGACTCGCAATTTAGCCTTGGGAGAGTAAGACGTTTATGAGGAAGAACTGGTGGAAACGACCGTCGTGCGAGCCTCATTTCAGTGCAAGTGATACTTTCCCAATTGTCCGCCATCATCCTCAAACTGAGGAAATTGATAGCATAACCACCTGTGTCTCGATTGTTAGATGCACGGAAATTCATATTCCACTTTTTTCGTTGCGATAACAGAATTATGAAGTCGTTATTTATGATTGTTACGACTAAGGTCAAATTATTTTTTTGCTTCCTTCTAGCATAAATACTCTAAAGTAGGACAACTTCCTCCGGGTAATTCAATATGATTGGCCGTTCCAAAGGAATTTAAGTTTCCCTAGCTCTATTGCGTACATTCATGATAATTGTGTGGAGTAAATTTTGATAAAACGGGGTCCTTCGAATGAATCATGGCTTTTACGATTTATATTTGAAAGTTGAATGCATAATGATATGAACGACGATTTTTACGGGTGTTAATATTAATGTGCGATTAAATAAAGGAAGAGTGTTGCAAATGCAATGGTTAATTCCGGCAATAGTTTCCGTCTCTTTGAGAAACTATAATTTGAAACGAAATTGGTTGTTATTTCTGAATAAAACAGTAAACGCGTATAGACCCAGGGGCGCCCTGATTCGTAGTTTTATGTATTTTAAAAATTCGGAATACATTTACTTTTTTATTTGATAGCTACGATAACAACCTTATCTTAACAAGCACCGTAGTTGGCTACATCCTTTCATAATACTTTATCTTTAATATTAACTCCACTGTCTACGTGAATTCAATAGCACAAAGGAGAAATATGTCTCAAGCTTGACTTTATGGAAGAAAGCCATCACGAAGTTAATTTAAGAAACACCTTGGTTCTTGAAGCTTTGTCATTCAGTGAATTTGGCAAACGTTTTGTTCATTATGCCCGTCATTAAAAGAACTATTGAAAACTAACTAAAAGTAGCAAGGAAACCTTAAAGGGTGCGATTTAAAAAATTGATTCTATGAAAAGAATAGTGAACCAAATATTTCAGTTACTCGATCCAGATTTGGGTTTAGTGATTGATTCCTCACTTTCAAGTACAATTTACCGTTCAAATCATTCGTTTAAAAACTAATTTTTCATAAATAACTGGGCCTACATTCCTATAATGCACGTCTATGGTCAAATTGCCCTAATGTCTGCTCGGTCATCTTACTGGAAATTTACGTTTGACAACAGGAATAATAGCTACATTATTTGAAGATATTCAGGTGTCTGAAGTCAGGTCGCAACATCTCCACCAATGAAAATAGTAATGAGTTAAAAGAAATATTATATCTCCAATCCGGCGACATTTTTGTTTCCCAGAAAACAACATGCCAACTTTAAATCAACATGCCAACAGGCTCGGCAAATTGATGGTTTTTTTGTCATTTTGTTTCGATTGAGACGATTCTTTTGCGTATATAGTTCGAGGAGGGTAATTTCGACTTTTTTTTATTCTCGACTTAGGTTTAGATCAAATCAGCCGAAAGCATGCACCTAACGTCCCTCAATCTTCTCTCTCTCTCTCTCTCCAGTTGAGACCCCACGCACGTGGTCCACTCTCATTTGGCCCCAAGGGAGCGGAACTCGTGGTGTAACGAAAAGAACGCTCGTGCGGCGGTGTGCGCGCTCTCTGATAGCCTCTCCCACCCCCTCCCCCTTGTCCCTAATTTCCACAGTCATTCACTTAAAGAGTCCGACCATCTTTTGTGAAGACTTAAGGCGTGACGGGATCGATCATTCCGATAATGGTTGACCCAAGTGGTTTCGGCCACCCACAATCGGGCGTCGAAGTCTCCTGGGGGCCCTAATATATCAAGTAGGACCCTCAGTGTTATATTACGTTTTTTGGACCCCGTCAATTGGGGAGCCCTAAAATTTATTAGATCTCGCTCCGAATCGAAAAAGATAAAAAGGTTTCTATAAAATATAAATCCTTGCGAGAAGAAATTTGTCCGTCAGTGAAGATCAGTTAATATTGTGTCTATCTGTTAAGGAGTGTGTTTCGACATCTTTAGGTTGTTAAGGGGGAAGAATTTCAGTTGGAAGACAATATTATGCGAGTATTTATTGTCGTTATGTGAGATAGTTAAAAAAGCATGATATACAATCTATGAAACATGTCTTGTGCGTCCTTTATTGTCAGGCAACAGAGAGAGATGCTGCAAAACAATCTTGGATTGATAACCGGTGTTGAAGTTGTAGTGTTGATGATGGCGGCGAAGTAATCGAATTTTTATTCCCACATTGTAACATTCTAGTTGGTCATGCGGAATCAAATTAATTTGTAAAATCCCAGACATCTTGGCCATTATAAACTGATTACATTTTGCATCCATTTAAGTGTTGATGAAATTTCATTTTAACCTTTACAGGCGACTTTATGCCCACACTCTGAACGACATTATTGTACTTGTGTAGGATTAATACTTGATGATTCTAACATTTTAAAAGAAATTTTAAAATTGTAGGAAAAGCTAATTCATTGGAGACTTTAAACATTATAAAATTAAATAAACATAAACAATGCTATCAACTCAAAGGTCGCTTTGGTAGGTGATGGTATGTAGAGTTCACACAATGGCGTGTGAAATTCTCTCATCAGGGTAATAAGGGGGCCCAGGTCCTTTCTCTGAGTCGGCCATGGTTTTCCAGGATGTTCTAGAACCCAAAAAATCGCTCAGCTTGGGTGGAACTGAGGATTCACAGAGAGGCTACCCCCGGAAATGTAACCCGGGACCTCCGGTCAGTGGTCCAATGCTCTACCCCTGGACTACCACGTACCATATAAAATTAGCGTAAAATAAAAACGCATATCGAAACGATTGGCAATTTATTCAAACGAACTGAGAAAAATAGGGATTTAGACAAGAAAGTCACCATGTTGATAACGCTTCAAGTAGCTTATGCAATCATCGTTTTAAAAAATATATACCGCCATCTTGCAACTCTCTTGTCGTCGGAATCCGGAGAAATTTCACAAATCAAGTCTCCTGGTCTTCCGCTTTGTCATATAAGCAAACACGAAGGCAAAATGTAAACAAAGGAAATCCTCCCACTAGCAAACAAACTCGATCTTTGGGCAGAACACGATTCGTCGTGGATCGGAGGTGAGGAGCAGGCTTCCGGAATGATGAGCAAATACCGGAAAACCAGATCTGAGCGTCTCGCTGCTACTGGATGATCAAGATGTTTGCTCCCTCTCGTCCAGTAACGCGAACAACTCGACATCAATTCTGCGAGATCATTTCCCAGTATTTAACTCAAAAAAGACGTGTTGCGAAGCAACAGAATGATTTACAACTGTCATAAATGCAGGACTGACATTGAAGTCTCTGCGTATGGAGATGGAATCATTTAGACTTAATTTTTCTAACTCGAATCTGGTTTGTGTTTATGATTTTTATCTTTTTTTCTTTTTTCAGTGCTTGTTATAAAACATCCTTCAGATTTTTTTAGCGCAAATACTTTATTACCTTTTCATATTTTTAACGCCTACATTTCGTCTGCATTTATATGTCTTCCAATGTTTCGACATGCGTTTATGAGTTTGAAACAGCCGAATCAGTTTGTGAGCTCCACGGATTAGCATGGAAATGCGAGATGCGTCGTAAATGATTTTGCCTGTATATTTACGTTGTCCTTTTTTGATATAGTAACCTTCTCTGCTCTTTCCTGTGATGTGTCTCTTGTTATGAATCCAGCCCAACGATTCACATTTCTAGTTAAAACCGGGGAAAAAGCGTTATGAAATCAAGGATGAATGATAACCGAGTGAAATTTTCTAATAAGTGCGCATTGCTAGACGGTTGTAACATCCTGGCCCTTCCGATATAGACAGTCCAGGCTTGTGTTAACCTTTAAAACACCAATGTTTATCCATGCTTTAAACATGATTTAAACATTTTACCGGCCCCGCTGGCGGCGGGGTAACGTCCGCCAATCCAAGGGTCGCGGGTTCGATGCATCCATCCAGAGTGGGATTTTTTCCACCTAGGGCTTGGGTGTTTGTGTTGTTGTTACTGTTTTGTTGTCATTGTTGTCCGATGCAAAGGCCAAAAAGTGCTGTTTTCGGACCAAGACGAATAAATAAATTATTCAGGTGTTCAAGGAGATCTTGTTTTTGCGGTGGTTAAGAGAGAGCCCGGGTTCGAATCCCGACGGAATGCGGCGGACACCATCCGTCGGCTGAGGCGATACATTGTTTGACATCTTGACGCTTTTCTGGTCAACGTCGACGCTGGGTCTCATCCATTTCTCGCACATCATAGCTCTGCCCAATAAATCCCTACCTGTCTCTAATTTCGCGATCGAGGAGATTTTTTTTTTCATATTTGGGCAAACACCGGTATCCATATTGCTCTCCGCATTCTCTTCTCGGTCTGTGGTCATCATTTAGCCCTTTACCACTTCCCTCACTCTCTCGCCTTTTTATTATCGTGAAATGAATAACATTCTTTTTAGGAACAGTTCCGAACATTTTACTGTTTCATATTCTTGTGGAATATTTTTTATTTTGTCTGTTTAAACGTTTGTGCACTTAAGGAAGCCTTTGTAATCTTGGCGCGGTGGTTTTCTTTGACTGCGGCAATGCCTCTTCCGGTCTGAGACTCTTAAGGCTTTCTTTAAAGAATTTAAAGACTTGTGTGGAAGTGCAAGAGACATGTCGCATTACAGTCGAGTAGGCTACATCCATTCAAACCAAGCCTAACCGGGTAGATTACCGATAGTAATTATGTTTGTATTTAGAGAGATTTACTTTGGCACCTCTACTTTATCCAATCATGTCAAACACTGAAAAAATGAAATTAATTTAGAGTTACATCGGAATTGGAAGGCAATATATCATTTAAATTTGAAGGAAATCGACAAGTATTCAACGCCAACTTGAACAAGTGATGGTTTGAAAATAAAATTTCACTACCTGGCCAGTTGGCATAGAAGCACTTTCTCTCTCGAGATCCTTATGGGGTGCCTAGGGGGGGGGGGGGTCGCGCCATTGGAATCGTGCGCGCAGTTGTCCACTGACCCACAATGTCCGACTGCGGCTGGCGTGCAATCATCCCTCCTTTGGAGCGAGACGTGAGTAATGAGAAAAAAATCGGCAGCGTGTAAAATATTGCCTGCCGAGTGAAGTGGGTGTGGCGGGGGAACGGGAGGGCCACGAAATGGGAGGGGACTTAATTAAGAAAGGTGAGGAGAGTGGGGTTGGGAGGGTGGGGAGGGGCGTTCGAGTCGGCGGACGAAGAGATGTAAAGTACCCAATAATTAAAGTAGAAGAGACGCCATTAAAACTGGGAAGTTATACACGTGAAAGATTAAAAAAAATGGTAGGGAGCAGGGTGAAGCAGGGATGATGGGGCCTTAATCGATTTTATTCGAGTCGAGGGCGGCCTCCCACAGTTTGACTTATCCCACACACACACGCACGCACGCACACGTAAGGGTTGGGGATTGGGGGTTTAATTTGTTATGGAGATACGTCAAGTGGGAGTGGATCGACCAGAATTGCGAAATAATATCGATTGTGTCACTTCTTCATGGAATCTGGCGGAACACGTGCGTTTGCTTCCAGTCTGTACCAATTCCAGCGGGGGACGGGGTTTTTCTTTTTTAACATCCCAAGGCAAGTAAAGTAGGAACTTTAAAGGGGCTAATTTCTGCGATTACGTCCTTACCCTAGAGAGAGGGTCGCCAAGATGGTGGTCAAGGGGGAAATTGAAAATGCCAACTCCGGCAAGGGTTTTGCACTGTCGAATATTATTCGGAAGCAAAACCTCTGTGTCGCCATATTCGCGAATTGTGTAATTGTAAGGATTAGTATGAAAAAAACTCCTACTTTTGGAGTCTTCATTGCCTTGTTTTTTTTACCTTGATATTTTAATGTATTGTGTGCGGAGGAGGAAATAAGGTGGCCTTCGAGGGACGTGTGACTCGAAAAGAGGTGTGAATTTGATGCACGCTGTATTGGTCATGTTGAAAGAGCAGGAGAGGGTCGAATCGTTAATGAGGGAGGAGAATGAATGATTTGGTTGGGACGAGCAGTAATTCAATGGATATATTTACATACGTGATCTAATAGAGAGGCGCTCAAGACGACGAATGTTAGCGGTTTAAGGAAGAGACGAACATGCGTGATAAGTAACGCAGTCCAAAATGATAAAGAATACGGTCCATATGCGTATATGAACATCTATATTCTCGCCATGTGCTTTATGAAATAATTTTCGTTGCATAGTTAATGAGTGAAGTAAAATCCGTCTAGTATTT
This sequence comes from Hetaerina titia, assembly GCA_037158775.1. Lineage (NCBI taxonomy): Eukaryota > Metazoa > Arthropoda > Insecta > Odonata > Calopterygidae > Hetaerina > Hetaerina titia. Next base: position 8,792,092 of record CM073769.1, on the reverse strand, counting down.
CCGCATTTCCTCTTTGCACCTAGCACTTCTTTGAGGCAGAGAACATCGGGAGTGACGAACCTTAATGACTAAGATTTGGATCGGAAAAAAGTCTTCATTTGTTTCGTTACCGCGAAAGATTTTTTAAAAATTCCGATCTTATCATTGACTGTTTATCATCATTCTATTACTATCATTCTATTATGTCTCGTTATTAATGATAAAAATATTATTATTACTTGAAGTCTAGCAACAAAATGAGTAGTTGCAGGCGTGATGTGATGGAATTCGAACATAAGAAAGAAAATATGGTAACAATTTTCCACCAGATAAGTTTAATAATACGACTGGGTTTCCTAATTATTTAGTGGAAAATTGTTACTATCGCCTTTTTTTATGGAAGCCTATCGTTTTGAAGATAAGTGCTTTGGATGGAGAGATAATGTACAACCGTACATTTCTCAGTTTCGCCTAATAAGTAGTTGTTTTTATGGGAGGCGATCGACAGCTGAGGTCATTTGCCCCATTAGGGATGGGTGGGAAAGGAAGGGTGGAGAGAAACCCGGCGTCTGCATTAGCCTTCTCTTTTAAAGAAATGCGCCAAGGGGTTTGCAGTTTAACGTCCCATCCGACGGACGTCCTTCCCACTTTAAGTGCTCCTCACAAAGCGCCTCAAGTAAAGATCGGGATACCAGTGAAAAATATTTGTTGTCTCCAGGATTTGAACCCGGGTCCTCTGCCTGGTTGGAAGCCTGTACGTTAGCCACCGCACTGTCCCGATCCCCGTTTAATAAGCCTCTACCTGTAATAGAATAAAATAAAACACGCAGCGAAAACGGAAAACGTTCAACGGAAAATATTCAACTAATAGCGATGGCATTTTATAGGGTAATACGTGACAAGTGGACAAAAACATAATGGAATATAAGAAGTAATTTCACGGTTATCAATGAGTGGAAGTCACATGGGAAGCAAGCTCATGAAATCTGGGATTGTGCTTTGGATAACCTCGAGATTGCACATTTCCATCTTGCGAGTATTTCCTTCTCGTATTATTTTTAATTTCTTTAGGGTTTATATGAGATGGAATTTTCACCAAGGCGCCGGGTGGTGCTGCGTATTGGTTCGTTCGTTCGTGAGATTAACGGTTCATGGTGACCTAGGTCCTAGAAGCGCAGAGAACCATAAGTGATACTGCCGAATGGGAAACTTTAATCATCCTCTCAACCGCTCCGTACGCTCGGTTTAATGATCCGCCGACGCGCCCGTTGAAATGACCTCGGAGCACTCGCGACGGGCCATTTAATACCGTTCATCGTGCACTTAAAAACTGGCCAACTCATTACAACACCGCCGCATCTCACATCCCCTGAATGGAATCTTCCCCCTTAACGGCAGAAAGAATTTATTCTGGAGGCAAGAGTGCAAGATATATATAAACCATAAACACAGTGATCATCCCGAAGGTCGGTTTGGTAGGTGATGGTAGAGTTCACGCGGTACTAAGCCCGACGGCGTGTGAAATTCACACATTAGCAGGGTAATAAGGGGGGCCAGTTCCTTTCCCTGTGCCGGTTATGGTATCCGAGGAAGATCTGGTACCCGAAAAATCACATAGCTTGGGTGGAGCTGCAGGTGCCCAGAGAGGTTTTCCCGAGGAATCGAACCCGGGCCCTCCAAACAGTCAGCAGTCCAAGTAGTCCAGTAGTCATTTGATAAATTCTTCTTGCAAATCAAGCGTAGTGCCATGGGCAGAAGGTTCAGCCCTTCCTATGTGAACTTCTTTCACGATACGCGCTTGGATCGATCTTCATGCCACGGAGATATTTACGTCAAATATTCTAGTTTGCCTGCGGCTACACTCAATCATTTCAGCACAAGCGTGGCACGAAAACATACAAATATCATCTCGGCTCTTCGGCTGAGCAAAATAATATGCTACCCAATATCTACATTTACATAGTTTAAAAAAATCTTGTAGAATCATTAAATCACCACATCGGTTTTATTTTCATGTACCCCTCTCGACACACGCACACGCGCACGCTCTCATATCATAACATCATAGAGTGGCTCGTCTCTTCTTCGGGGTATGCGTGCCATGAAACGTACTGTTCCTATCCTCTATGATGTTGTATGATTGCTAGCCTCCACTGTCCATTCTCCTCTTGTGTTTGTCTATTTCTCCTTTGAGGGGGTTAATAGCTCCCTAACTCCATCTCTTGGCCAAGGAATCGGAGCACTTGGCTACATTTAAGACCACAGATTTCAGTGTAAATAAGGTTTTTTCGATAGCTCAAGTGGTTAGAACATCCGACCGGCAAGTGGAAAGATCCGGTGTCCAAGTCCCGGTCGAGGAAACATTTTTACTTTCGTGATCTGCTTGATTCCGCCTTCCCCACCTCTCCTGTGTTCGTCGTTTATGTGTGTTCCTTTCCCCTTTCCTTATATCTATTTCTATGCCAATGAATATTTGTTCGCCGTATGGCGGGATTTCGTATTTGAATATATATATATATATATATATATATATATATATATATATATATATATATATATATATATATACTACCGTGATCAACAAGTTCCCGGAATTATTCAGAAAATTAAAAATACAAGTTTATTCATCTAAATCTATATTGCCCCCTTCAAAGTAATCCCCATCGACTGCAACACACTTATGCCAGCGCTTGATCCAATCCTCGAAACATTTTTTATATTCGGTTTTCGGTATGTCCATCAGTGCTTCCTGCGATTTTTCCATTACTTCCTCTCGGCTGCTAAAACGCGTTCCCCGTAATGGTTTTTTAACTCGATTGAACAGAAAGAAGTCACAGGGAGCCAAATCAGGTGAATTCGGTGGCTGTTGGATGGTATTTGTTGCATTTTTCGTCAAAAAATTACGAATAATGATAGCACTGTGCGACGGTCTCGACGCACTGTGCGACGATTTCTGGTCTCTTTCGGCGAATTTCTTCACGCAAACGTCTCATAACGCCCAAATAATACTCTTTGTTTACTGTATGGCCTTCTGGCAAAAATTTATGATGCACTACACCGTTGTAATCCATGAAAACCGTCAGCATTGCCTTCTTTTTTGACTGAAAACGACGTGGTTTTTTTGGTCTCGGCTCATTTGGTGAACGCCATTCACTTGCCTGATGTCTGGATTGCATGTCGTACTCATAAACCCACGTCTCGTCTCCAGTAATGATCCTTTTGATGAATGTGGGATCGGATTCAGCCTCGCAAATCATGTCTTTTGCGACGTCAACACGGTCTCTTTTTTGCATGAAATTGAGGTCTTTTGGCACCAACTTTGCTGCTACACGACGGAAACCCAAATCATTAACCACAATGTCTTGGGCGGATCCATAGGCAATGTTCAAGTCCTCCGCTATTTCTCTGATGGTTAATTTGCGGTTATTGACCAACATTTCTTTTACTTTATCAATTTTTTCACCGACTTTCGATGTCGATGGTCTGCCACTGCGTTCATCATCTTCGATTGACTCACGACCACTTCTGAACCGCTCGTGCCACTGGTAAACGACCATTTTTTTTAGAGAATCGTTGCCGAAACACTTTTCCAACATTTCCAACGTCCGTGCGCCACTAAATGCGTTTTTTACGCAAAATTTAATGCAAGTTCGTTGTTGCAAATTTAAATCCATTTCTGCAATTGTAAAAAATCGCCAACACACACAGAGATAGATGTACTCTTGGCTACGTAACTTTTGCAAATGTCAAGTTATGACACTAAGATTTAAAGGGAATATCAACAACAGATGTACAAATTAAAAAAAAAAACAGAACTCAAATCGGAACGATGGGAGCGCCACACGGTGGTTATTCCGGGAACTTTTTGTTCAAGGTAGTATATATATATATATTTTATCTATTAGCCATGACAGCTTTATACGAATTTAAATACTTTGACGAAAAATGCAACAAATACCATCCAACAGCCACCGAATTCACCTGATTTGGCTCCCTGTGACTTCTTTCTGTTCAATCGAGTTAAAAAACCATTACGGGGAACGCGTTTTAGCAGCCGAGAGGAAGTAATGGAAAAATCGCAGGAAGCACTGATGGACATACCGAAAACCGAATATAAAAAATGTTTCGAGGATTGGATCAAGCGCTGGCATAAGTGTGTTGCAGTCGATGGGGATTACTTTGAAGGGGACAATATAGATTTAGATGAATAAACTTGTATTTTCAATTTTCTGAATAAATTCCGGGAACTTCTTGATCAAGATAGTATATAAATCTAGCCGATTATTCAGCCGAGTTTAAGACGCAAAAAAATATGTCCGATTCGCAAATTTTCCATTCCCCCCTCGGAGGGAAAGACAACGGAATACCCTACGAGAATCACATTTCCCGGTTATTGGCGAGGTACTCATTAAATGTGTACAGTTTTCGTGAGTGTAAACATGGTGGTCACAACATGCCACCAGCTCCCGTACTATAGAGGAAGACTAATCTAAAAGATTGAGACATATCTGGCACTCCATCTCCTACTAATCTCCAGCTAAGCGCATGTCTCAGCTAAGCCAGTTTCAATAACAAGAATATTTTCGAAATCATATTAACCACTTCCTAGATACAATGTATTGCCGGAGATTTTGTATGAAGAGATCTTGCTATAAACTGACCGTTTGAGCTAGATCTCTGTTATCGCGACTACCTTCGCGAGTGATTGCGGCGTTGTGTAATTTGAGTGATTTTGGCGTTGATATCATTCAATTTTCTTTGCGATGTATTCCAACTATCGGTTCAAACAAATTTTTTTACCAAAACAGTACTTGTAGAAATATTAGAAAAATTCTCGTGGACTTTATTAAATTGAGAGCACTTTATGGGAGATTTGAGGGAAAATTAAGAAAATAGGTGTTTTACATTTCCATGTCTGAATTGTCAACTGATTTATTTCAGTAACTCAGGGAAATGGAGAATTTATTGCATCCAAAGAAAGAAATGATTGCTCTATAAAAAAATCAAACCAAATCGTTCAAGCTAAAACTATGTTTCAGGGGAACAACTTTTTTTGCTACCAGAAGGAACAAAATATACACAACAGTATTCTTTTGCTGACTTTTTATGAAAAGAGAAAGCTTTGTGGAGGGGAGAATCACGAAGTCAATTTGGTGGCGGAAAAATTAAATTTTTTTTGTGCGGTAAAAGATTTAGGGTATAATATAAGATAAGTATTGATGGGATCTTTATACATGTTTTTTGATTGGTATTCAATTGCTATGTCCCTCTCAGCAGCTAATTTTGTGTTGAATGATACCTCACGATAGCTTTTTAAAATAGGTAGATAGTTGAGAATTAAATTCAAAGTCACTTTCATTGCAGATTTTGTTTGGAAAAGAAAAGATTTATGTATTCTCATAATTGTTGACACTATAGGACTTTCCCCGTGCGAATGCCTACGGTGCTTGGGGAGCTCTCTCATTTCAATATTCGTGCGCCATTTGTCATTAACCCAAGAGTCGAACACATTTCTTACAATTTCCCTGGCATATTACAACACTTCCTTGCATTCTTTGGTTTTGCGGTGTACTGCGGACGTGTGGACTTCCTCTGTGGTCACCTACAATTGCATTAAACCCGAGTCATACGTTCCAGCAAGGGGGACACTTGTTTCTCGGAGGGAATCACCGATTCTCATTTGCTTCCAAGGAGTTGAAAGGACGCGGGAATCTTTGCGACACGGAGAAATTATTCTTAGCGCCCACTTTTACTGTGAAGCTTTCGAGGTCGAACGAGTTATGATGATGCGGCCCGTGACTTTCCGCTCTGAAAGATCTCGACGCAGAGCTTTAATGGAGTTCTCCGAGAATATCTCGGGTTAAAGACCCTCTTAAATGCTTCACTCCACTTTTCGTAAGTATGAATGCAAATAGTATGGCACCTACGTCCAATTCGTTCTGGGGAATTATTATTACGTCTTATATCTTCTCGTGCCAGTCCACCAACAAAGGGTTGCAAAGATTGAATTGGACATTCGGTGTAATGGGATGAGAATTAATCTAAGTAAAATAAATATTATGAGATTTTCCAGAAAGAAAAAGGCTAAGGCTAAACGTTAAAATAGGAGGGCAAAAACTTAGAAGCAGGTGGAACAGTTTAAGTATCTCGGAAGTTTTTTGGACCAATACGGTCAAAGTGGTAGGGACGTAAGGAGAAGAATTGCGCTAGGCAAGGAGGCTTTCACACAAGGAGGAGGGAGTTGATGACGGGGACGTTGAGTAAGGATGTCAAGAAAAGACTCGGAAAACTATGATATGGAGCGTAGCTATGTACGGCGCGGAAACGTGGTCGCTGAAGCAGGAGGATAGACGTAGATTGGAGGCTTTTCAAATGTGGGTGTGGAGAAAGTGAAATGGACAGAAAGGTAAACAATTGAGGAAGTACTGGATATGGATTAGGAAAAATGGATAAATGGCGTATTGGTCAGCAGTGGAATGTTGAAGACTTTAATATAGAAGGGAGAATGTTAGGCAAGCAAGGAAAGGGCAGGAACAGGATAGGGATGTCTTAGATAGGGAATGAAAGGAGGAAAGAAGGGCACGGAGATGAAGAGGGGCTTGTTGCAGAGTAGGATGTTGGGTTTTGTTTTGTGAAGAGAGGTAAGGGAATCGTCGCTGTACCATTTAGTAGCTTGTGTCCATTCAAAACCTACCTTAACCGGTGAGATAGTGATAATAATCTTCTTGCACTTCCGCGTAATCACACCAATGCTCAAGAATTTATAAGACCCCATGCATTTTGAAGTCATTTCCAGGAGTTTTCCAATGATTTTCCTTCATGTAATTTTTCTCATCACATAATTTCTATATTTTTCCATTTGAGAATTTTTAAATGGGAGGACTATTATCTAATTATTGTATGCCGCAATAATCAAAACAGTCATCTGCGTCAATTTTGAATACAGAAGAATAGGTAATTGGCATTGTAAAATACAATTTTTACCATTAAATTTCAAACCTGAATGCGCATCAATGCATATGCAAGGGACATATCAACATCACCATTGATTTGAATATGGAAGAGAAAATCCCTCTCTCTCCCCGGGGGGATATGGAGTTAAGGAACTGCAAGCGCGCTGAATTCCACCGTGTCCAGCGGCTTGAATCGAAGGGAGGAAGATTTATAAATTACAAACTTGTAAACTTACCCCCCGAAACGATTCGCTTCCTGAGAGTAATCTCTTTTCGTATTCCCGACGCATGCTCATTTGATATGTATTAAGCGACTGTATTCATGCGTGGCGTGATTTATTTATCAGTATATCAGGATCACCTTTCCGAAATGTGCCTGCTACCTGAAATTTTATAGAGATATGAAAAATATCAAATTCAGGTTTTGTTACAATAGCTTGTTTTTTTATTTCCTTGGAAACCTGCCACTTCCTTAGTTACCGTCATCAGCTGCAACGTCCAATTCTTATCGCACCTTCGTCTTTTTTTGTCTTTCATGATTCCTCAATTCCCGATCTCCTCATACGCTAAACTCCCTTTTTTCTCCCACAGCCATTCTTTTATGTGAGCCAACATCACTCACATTCCATTGAAGTCTTCCACTGCTTGGTTTTTTCTCTCTTGACTTCGTCAGTCATAATCTTTTTGCTCTCGATACATGTATTCCACCGCCGCCGACGGCGTTTCATATCCTCCTGTTTGTTCACTTTTCATGCATTGACCTCTAGATGGCTCCATGTGAATGTCCGAGGAGTCACTTCCGTAGAAGGATATCCAGTTTTTTTTCCAAAGGCTTATTTGATTACCCAAGCAAGAATACCACTTCTAGTCTTGGCTTTAGGGAGATTCAAAACATTACTACAAGGTGTGATCAAAAAAGGACAGAGCTGATTTTATAACTTGTTTATTTCGACGGATACAGACAGCTTAATCGAACTTGTCGCCCTCAAAGTACATGCCTTGGCTGACGATGCACCTTTGCCAACATTTCTTCCAGCTCTCAAACCCTGCCTGGTAAGCCACCTTAGGGATCCCCTTCATTTCCGCCGTACAATTAGTTTTAATATCTGCGATAGAGTCAAATCGGCGCCCTTTCAAGGTTGATTTTAACTTTGGAAACTAAAAAAGTCTGATGGAAACACGGCTGGAGAGTAGGGTGGCTGCGGGATCACGGAAGTTCCGGTTCTGGCGAAAAACTCATGCTTAATATTCAGCACCCGCAGGACGAATTTTGATACGACGCGCGTCATGCTCAAAATGTCCGTCAAATTGTCTGACAGGATCCAAAACTAATGTTCACTTCCTCGGCTATTTCTCAAAAAAATTCTGATGGAGCCAGGGTGACATCTGGAGAGTAGGATGGCTGCGCGATCCGGTTCTCGCAAAAAACTCTGTCACGATCAGCGCCGTGTGACTTCCGCCGTGCATTAAAATGACAGCGCCGTGCATTAAATGTGTGCAGCTTCGTGTGATTAAAATGACTTCCAATGCAGTAGGAATGCTGGACATAAAATTTGGTGATCGGAAAAAAAACTTGATGATTCAGCGGACCCATACTACGATCGAATACTATAAATTTGACTCGTTACTCATTTATTTCATCGTTTAAACTGATTCTTAGACGTTGCTCTCTAGATTGCCTCACATTGTACATAAATTTGTTCATACGTATTGTTTACCCGTATACAGTGTAGTTAACATTGCTTTTTTATACTATTCAGAATGTTTTTACCACCGTAACTATTGCAGAGTATCAGATGAACAAGATGCCTTGTTTCCAAAAAAGGCAGTTTCTATGGGCACGTATTTAAATCAACAAGGGATGTGAAATTAAACTAAAAAATAAATTCCCGAAAATTCGGTTTCTTTGTTTCAATTAATTAAATTAGAGTCATTTTTCCAGAAATAAAACCTTTTTTATTAGAAAATGCCGTTTCTGAAACACGACATCTTGCTCATTTATAAATCTATATTTGTTGACATTGTTGCCGTTGATAAATAACTGGGAGCAATTATATACAAGTAAGCAAAATGTTTTATTCGTGTAGAAAGAGCTCTAATTCCATTAAACAAAACAAGAGAACCGAATTTTCGCGAAGTTTTGATAAGTTTAATTTCACATCACTCGATAATTTAAATACCTAAGTACAGAAAGAAAAGTGCCGTTGTTGAAAAACGAATGCCATTTTGTTTATTTGGAACAGTCGTCGGTATTTTTCGCCGTCCAATGAACACTTGTCTCCGATCAAAGCGGTGTGTGAGTGCAACGTTGGGAGCCTGCATCACCAACGAAGAGTGATTTCGATCCAGTTTCATGAACTCCACCGGAATTGCAAAAAAAACGTAGAAAGAAATCTCGTCTTTCACTCGTTCTGTCGGAAAAACAAAATCGGTGGAACTCATTCGGTAATAAGCACTTTGGCGCGCGTCATGGGCGATGCAGAATCGAATGATTGCTATCAGTCACACGTCGGCGGCAAGAAGTGGTGGCTGGCTGGCTGACTGGCTGCTTGGCCTCGATTCCATGGGACACCCTCTCCGCCCCACCACCCCCTTCCCTCTCGCCACCCCCCTCCCTCCCGCTACCCCCCTCACCATCCAGCCACCCCCCCAAACCTCCCGCAACCCCCCCTCCCTCAAACCACCCCCCCAGATTCCCAGCTCAGCTCGCATCAGCATACTACCCCACACCCTCTCGGAAATGTCGGAATGGTAGCCATGGAGCTCAGTGAATACACGTACTATTTCTTACGCCAATTAGGGTACATATGTTATTTGAGATTCTTATTTTATATATCCAGACCCTTTTCAGGTTCCATTTGAACATACTTCGAGTGAACGTGAGATAGGAGGAGCCTCTGGACCTCCAATACGGAGCTGCTCTGCGTTGTTTGCTTTGGACAAGGCGTAGGACGTTGTCTTCGCACTTCCACCACTACTCACACTAAACCGGTTCCTTTGGCCGATTTCGGCAAAGGGGTGCGAAATTCCAGAGCGAAATCGCCCCTCTCTATTCGTCGTCTCATTCTTAGACGTTCCTGCGATAGACACACGGGAGTTGACACGCACTTGTTTGTAGACCCAGATGCTCTACTCGCTTTATGCTTTGAATTACCTTTTATGCCTGTCCAACATTTATCATAATTACTCTCAGTTGCCCACATATTTCTGTACAATCCTTTGGTTTGTTTGAACACCTCCGCTCGTATTCGAGACTAAAATTGATTTTTGTCAAATTAAAGGTCATTTGATTTCACCGGGCCATTTAATTTCCCAATGTAAGTGGATTCGAACTCGTCTTACACACTAGTCGGTAGCATTTCAAGGTGCCTCCGCCATGGAGGTCATTCAGGACCTTCCTCACGCTTCCGATCGCAATAATGTAACTGCTCCGCAATGGTAATTCAATGATGGATGCTATGCTAAATTTCCGTTCAGCGGTAAATGCTTTGTTTCAAGAAGAGACGGAATTTCGATGAGAATGAAACGTCTTACGGCAAATAGGTGCCAATTATTAGAAGTAATTCATTGAAATCGCAATCCACGTAGCGAGAAGAATAACTCGGAAGGTCAGAGAGTAGGGTTTCTCAAAAATTTGTATTCTCTAGGGGGAACGTGATACTAGTGTGTTATATATATATATAACCTGAAATCCACCAACCCTTTGGCACCCCGCCCTGACAAATTTCCTCATATTTCCCCAAATTGCAATCGCCCCCGATGTAAAAAATGTCTGCTGATCAGATCTGCTCCCCTCTCCCCACATCCCCTCATTGTCCCTTCACCCCGATCCCACGCTAATTGCCTCTCAAAAAATATTATCTATCTTTTGTCGTGCAAACAATGCACCTCATTCTACATAGGCGAATGCATTACACCCTTATCCATCCGAATGAACAATCACCGCTACTCATGTAATTCTGCTTCACTCTCTTCTCTTCCTATCCCTTTACACGCAAGTTCACACAACCTATCATTTGACGAATGCTTTTCCCTAGCAGTTCTAGAATCCCTACCCGATTCAGCCACCAACATAGAGATGAGAACTCGCGAATCCGCATACATCCTATATTTCCGATCCTTTAAAATTCCCACCCTTAACCGCCATCTTTAATTTCTTTCTCAACAGTCACTAAACCTTCCGCCCCCCCTCCCCTCCCCAGGCAAAACCTCTCAGTCTGACCTGAAGAAGGCCTCGGAGTAGGCCGAAAGCTTAAATCATCTACAGTGTGAGTGTCCTTTTACGTGTTATCTGTTTTATTCTGTGTTCTATTGTGCCGTCCAAAAGTTATATATATATATATATATATATATATATATGTAGGTTGATGGTATATTGAGTGTATATTGATAAGAATGATCATATAAAATGAAACAAAATGACAGGGATGAGTGAATGTTATTATTATTCTGTGTTATATTGTGCCGTCCAAAAGTTATATATATATGTATATATATATATACATATCTTTGAAATTGACGATCTCCGGCGACGCATAAACACACGGATACAAAGTATTGAAAACACAGACACATAAAAGAAGGTCACTCACAGTATGTATTGACGTTGATTCTAATGACGACGGCCGGGCCGTCGAAACGTCAATACATACTGTGAGTGTCCTTCTTTTATGTTTTTGTGTTTTCAATATTTTGTATCCGTGTGTTTGTGTGTTAGTATACCAATATTCATTCACATAGAAATAGATATAAGGAAAGGGGAAAGGAGCACACATAAAGGACGAACACAGGAGAGGTGGGGAAGGCGGAATCAAGATATATCCTTACTTTCTCCCTTTATTTCTCGTCCAGTATGCATCTACGTATCCTTCCCCTTCCTCCCCTACCCAACATTCCCCACCTTATGAAGAAATGTATCGCTGGAATAACATCATCGATTCTTTGCACACGATCGACCGTTCGGGAATTTTAAGGACATTACGGTGCGCAGAGCCCCTTCTTCTTCCAATCTCCGACCCAACTTTTGTCGGTTCTGGAAATTTCGGAGGCCCCACGTCCTCTTATCAGCTCGCCCACATTTACGAGGACAACCGATGCGAACTATAAATCCGAAGAGGTGGCGGGGACGGGTTCAACACTCGGCTGGTAGGATCGGGCTGATTCCTTTTGCGGACCGCATCTCGTACGTAGGTTGCCGACCCCATGCTCTAGGCTAACCTTGACATTTAGAATGAAACCTCTTTGTAAATGTTTATGAATTAAGTTGTTACCCATCATTTCATAACTGGATTTTTAAGTTATGCATTGCCAAACACTTCCAGCGAGTTCTTGCGCAACTCATTCATCAAGTTTTGTCAAAGAGGACCTGGTGTATTATGAAACAAGCTTCGTTTCTTAATGCGTATATTCTGAATATTGTGAACGGTTTTTTGGAAAAAAATGTGCAAATATTTGGTATGGTGGGTGAGGAAAGGGGTTTGTTGAAAGAAATCCTATAGTAGCAAGAAAATTGGATGTAAGGCGTATTGAGCGGCAGTGGGATGTTGAAGAAGGTAATAGAGGGGTGAATGTTGGGAAAGCGAGGAAATGGCAGGAGCAGGATAGGGATGTTGGACGAGATGAAGGGAGGAAAGAAGTACGCGGAGATGAAAAGAGACCTGATGTAGATTAGGTTGCTGGATTCGGTTTTTTTTGGAGTTACAAAATGTTATATTGATAGTTGTGTCCATCCAAAAACCTACCTTAACTGGTAAATTACCTAATGGTAATACTTCTTCGTGAAAAATGAGAAGAGAATACGGATTACAACCTTCTGGAGTCACTCGACCTGACAGTAGGCGGCATTTTTTCACCAATGGTGTGGAGCTATATGTATATGCAACCACACACACACTCACTCATATATATGTATACATACATTTATATGCACATATATATTTATTTATAATTATATATTTTTTTATATAAATAACCATAAACCCAGTAATCAACCCGAAGGTTGGTTTGGTAGGTGATGGTAGAATTCACCCATTACTATGCTCTATACGACGTGTGAATATTCACGCATCAAGGTAATAAGGGGGGCTAGTTCCTTAAGACACTGTTCCGGTTATGATTTCCCAGGAAGAGCTGCAGGTGCCCAGAGTGCCTTGCCCAGGAATCGAACCGGGGCTCTAGGGTCAGTAGTCCAACATATATATATAGGTATATATACCCGTATATATATATATAGGGGTATATATATATAAAACCATAAACACAGTAATCAACCCGAAGGTCGGTTTAGTAGGTGATGGTAGAGCTCACCCATGCACCAAGCCTGACGGCGTGTGAATATTCACACATCAGGGTAGGGGGGCCAGTTCCTTTCCCTGTGCCGGTTATGGTTTCCCAGAAAGATCTGGTACCCGAAAAATCAACTAGCTTGGGTGGAGCTGCAGGTGCCCAAAGCCCGGGAATCGAACCCGGAACCCTCTGATCAGTAGTCCAACGCTCTACACACTAGACCACCGCGACCCGATTGACCGCGATATATATATATATATATATATATATATATATATATATATATCTGTCCTGCTGCTGTTATTTCTCCCCCCAGTCCATCACATATACGTTGAACAGCACCGGTGACAATGGGTAACCCTACCTTACACCTCTTCCTAACACTGCCCATCCGGACTCTCCGTTCCCCAGGTTCGAGTGGGGAACGGAGAGTCTGGATTGATAGTGTTAGGAAGAGGTGTAAGGCAGGGTTGTCCATTGTCACCAGTGCTGTTCAACGTATATGTGGAGGAAATGATTAAAGAGGCATGGGAAGAACTGGAGGTAGGAATGAAAGTCGGAGGGGAATTCGTAAAATCGGTTAAGTGTGCTGATGACGAAGCATTAGTTGCTCAGTCAGCCAAGGGGTTGCAAGTATTGTTGAGTGAATTAGAGGTTCAGTGCGATAAATATGGGATGAGAATCAACATTAATAAAACAAAGGTTATGCGATTTTCCAGAAAGAAAAAGGCTAAGCTAAATATTAAAATAGGCGGGGAAAATATAGAGCTGGTAGGACAGTTTACATATCTCGGAAGTGTTTTGGGCCAATACGATCCAAGTGGTAGGGACGTAAGGAGAAGAATTGCGCTAGGCAAGGAGGCTTTCTCAAGGAGGAGGAGTTGATGACGGGGACGTTGAGTAGGGATGTTAAGACAAGACTCGTAAAAACTCTGATATGGAGCGTAGCTATGTACGGCGCGGAAACGTGGTCACTGAAGCAGGAGGATAGACGTAGATTGAAGGCATTTGAAATGTGGGTGTGGAGAAGAATGGAGAAGGTGAAATGGACCGAAAGGAAAACGAATGAGGAAGTACAAGGGATGGTGGGCGGGGAAGAGAGGGGTTTGTCGAGAGAAATCCTATGGAGGCAAGAAAAATGGATGAAAGGCGTATTGAGAAGCAGTGGGATGTTGAAGACGGTAAAAGAGGGGAGAATGTTGGGCAAGCGAGGAAAGGGCAGGAACAGGATAGGGATGTTAGACGGGATGAAGAGAGGAAAAAAGTACACAGAGATGAAGAGGGACCTGATATAGATGAGGTTCCCATTTGAAGGATTCCTAATTTAATTAATTCGAAGCACATTAATTAGTCTCCGAAGGAACCTTGGACATGTACGATCTTATTTATAGACTGGATTTGAAGAGGGAGGGGCTAATTGTAGTTTTGTATGTTTTTTTGGGCCCGGAGAGACAAGTAAATATCTTGTTGTACAATTTTATTAGGCATAGATTCTATCCAATAAACCTGTCCTGACTGGTGGAATACTAATGGTAATCGTGGAAACACGTCTTTTTAGCGAAGATATCTCTTGTTACAGAATATACGAGGTCATCGTCGAGAGCTTAAAAGAAAGGTCCCCCGAAGATCAGAGGATGCATTAATGAAATGATAAAATAAAGACGATCATCTCTTTTTTAGGCGAAAGAGCAACGAAGGTGGGCAATCGGTATGATGTTTTTTTTAAAAAAAGCCGCCTCTAGAAATTGGACTTGTTTGATAATGTATTCGCGAACGGCCTCCTTCTGAAGGGTGGAACGTCTCCACGGGAAGATGACTTCGTGGCGAAGGCGAAAGAGAGTGCGTGTGTGTGGGAGTGAAGCGAGGAGGTGGGGCCCCTCGGGAGGTATGTGGGCGGGGTTGCCTTCCGAGAGAGGGAGTGGGCCATCTAGTATGTATGTGTGGGCCCAGCACGTCCATAGGAGGCGATGCTGCCGTTCGGATGGGACCCAATTGCCCCGAAATCATTCTCCCCTCTTCGTCTTGTGGAAAAATTCCAGGTGGCCGTGGCCACCGCAGCAGCAGACGACTACGACCGCGTTCTTCCCACGCAAACAAGCGGCCGAGCTCGGCGAGTGGGGAACAACGAACCCTGGGAATGAAAGTGAGAAAAAATAAAAAAGAATGAATTCCAATCTCCATAATGCTTCACTTTTACTTCGGATTGGTTGCTACCTCTCTCTTTCTCTCTGTCCAAAACAGGAACACGATATTCCCCTTGCACCCCAGAGGTAATTATCACAAGTTTTTTAAATATATCTTTTCTCTGTAAGGGTACAAAACAATTTCCAAGGAACGGAAGTGATGAGGATACGTAAGTGCTCTCAAAATTTAAAGATCTTTTTCGTTTCGGACCATGGAAGAAAATATTTTAATTTCCTCACCAGAAAGAAAAAAACAAATTGACGAATATCGACGTTTAGATACATATCGATATACGCAATCCGTTGACAAATCAGACCATTTGAGAATCATTCTATTCATCGGTGAAACCTTAAAAGCAACCCTTTATTAAAATTTATTCCCAACTCTCTGATATTATGTTCAGATGTGATCGGATCTGCACGTGCCAGAGAGTGAGGGTGAGCTAGATTAAAACTTATAAATATTTCGTCATCTCGTAATTTCTTGAATACCAAGGGTTCTCTCTTGTATAATTTTCCATACTTAGTCCTCTTGGCGTGTAATAGAAGTATTTGAATGGTTAAAAAATTCACATATGCCTCTAGAAAAAGTCATTGCTAAAGTGAAATAGGTGAATCACATTTTCAAACTTTCATTCGCCGGAGAACCAAGACATATTTCATCCCGTGCGCTACAGAATGAATGAATGAATGAAGGATGACTGTTCCCTTGTGGTGCGTGTTGTAAGTGTAAGTGGTGTAAGTAAGTAAGTATCATGCTGCCAGCTGTAGGCCCCTCGTCAGACCATCACATATCACTGTTGAGGAAGGCACAGCACGAGAGGGGAGGGAATGTTCTTGAAGACGAGGTGAGGAAGGAGTCGGTTAAGGGGCATTGAGTCTTATGACGTCGACTTTTTTCTTCCACCTGTGGAAACTACGAAATTGTTTTTTAATATGGATATCCTTCATTGCCACGAGGTGACCCCCGGAACAATTAGGTGAAAGTTATTTTATGAAAACTTTTTCCACTTACATTTACACTTACTTTAGAAATCTTGAGATCAAGTTTCCTGAGTCTTCCATTACATTAGCCTTATCGTTCGCCTCCTCGTTCCTGCCAGCAACTTTTATTGACCGAGCCTTGTTTTCCTCTCTTCGTCACAGTCTATTTCTCTTTCCATGTATCATATTTTCTTTGACTAACTTCAATAACTTTTAAAGCGAGCAATGAGGTTGCTTATTCTCCTTTTATTCAGTGTGCTACTTTCTACCTCTACCTAAAGATGAAAGTTATTTTTCGCTGGTTAGGCCTCCCTTAGATTATACTGCATGTATATAATGGGATCCCCATGAAATCAGATTGATTGTCCAATTGCCGATCGCGTGCAACGTGAAGGAGCTAGATTTGTAAAAGGTTGTTGTGAGAAACTTAGTAGAATATCCAAAATATTAAAATAGCTAGGGTAGGAATAACATAATGGAGCGAAGGTTAAATTAGAGATTAAATCTCTTACATAAATTGGAAGGATGTCTTTTCACCAATGATGTTGAAAATGTCTTATTGCCCCTATCGTATTTCAGTAGGAGAGATCATGTCGTTAAAACTAGAGAGGTTAAGTGTAGAACAAATAGATTTAAGATGTCATTTTTTCCACGTAAGGGATCAGAATAACATGTCCGACCGCGGTAGGAGCGAAAGGTATTTTGGGTCAAAAGAAGACGGGTGTGTATTCACCCCCTGCCGCGCACCCTATGAACGTACAGTGCTAGATAATAATAAAACAAATCCTGCTCTCCGAGTATCATAACCATCGAGCATAATATGCTTCGCCATTCTTCTCTAACATCTTGAAAATCTAGTAGTTTTCCTGATTTTCCTTTAATGCTGATTTCACTTATAAGGTGGTCACTGGATACGCACATGATATACGCGTCTCCATCCAGATCCATTTAAAATATTCCCTTATCTGAAAGGTCAAACAAGTTGAGCGGCTGCATTGGCTCCGGGTCGGGTTCCAAAATAAGATATTAAATGGTGACTGTGTTTCAGGAGGGAATTTCAAATTTCGCGTACGTGTTGGCTCGCGGCGTCTGGACGAGCGACTATAATGCAGCTTTTCCTTTGTTCCCGAAAAAACAAAACCATGCACGAATTCGCCGCCTACTCATTAAGAAGGGTCGCCCAAGGGGGGAGGGAGTTTTTACGGTCCGGAGGGCCATTGGCGGGTGTTTTATGGTCACGGCGTGGGCCGTTCGAGTGTCCCCTCTCCATAGGATTGCCCCTTTCCCACTTGGGATTGTTCGCGCGGACGCGATGAAAGCGACACCAGTCCTCTCGGGCGCTCGTTTCCTGCAACCACCCTTCTAGCACGGAGAACCGATTTCCATAACACTGGAGGAGGAGGGGGGGGGCAGGCCGCTGGCGACTTGGCCTTGATATAAGAAGATGAGCCTGGGAGTTTGGTCTTCTTCTTTTGGAGCGACACTCGAGAATCGAACACAAATGGACGACGAGCGCTTCTTGGGATTGGACGAGGAAGGAGGTGCTACGAGTAAAATTTGCCTGTTTTTCCAAAAAAAATATCAATTACCGTAAGAAAAACTTGGTCTTGTGTGAGTATTGATATTACTTACTCATCTCACTCTGACTGATGTAATTTTTATATATATATATATATATATATATATATATATATATATATATATATATATATGTATATATATGTATATATATATGTATATATATATATATATATATATATATATATATATATATATATATATATATATATATATATATATATATATATTCAAACTTGAAAATCCCGCCATACGGCGAACAAATATTATTTTCGCACATAGAAATAGACATATAAGGAAAGGGGATAGGAAAAGGAAATATTTTTACATTTGTGATCTGCTCATAACCACCTTCCCCACCTTTCCTGTGTTGGTCTTTTATGTGTTTTCCTATCCCCTTTCCTTATATGTCTATTTCTATGTGCGAAAATAATATATATATATATATATCTTTATATATATATATATAAAGATATATATATATATATATATATATATATATATATATATATATATATATATATATTATTTTCGCACATAGAAATAGACATATAAGGAAAGGGGATAGGAAAACACATAAAAGACCAACACAGGAAAGGTGGGGAAGGTGGTTATGAGCAGATCACAAATGTAAAAATATTTCCTTTTCCTATCCCCTTTCCTTATATGTCTATTTCTATGTGCGAAAATAATATTTGTTCGCCGTATGGCGGGATTTTCAAGTTTGAATATATATATATATACATATATATATATATACATATATATATATATCTATATATATATATATATATATATTTTTTTTTTTTAGGTAATCTACCGGTTAAGGTAGGTTTTTGGATGGACCCAACTATCAAATAAACATTTTGTGACTCCCCACCTAGCAAACTAATCTATATCAGGTCCCTCTTCATCTCGGTGTACTTCTTTCCTCCCTTCATCTCGTCCAACATCCCTATCCTGTTCCTACCCTTACCTCGCTTGCCCAACATTCTTCCCTCTATTACCCTCTTCAACATTCCACTACCGCTCAATACGCCCTTCATCCATTTTTCCTGCCTCCATAGGATTTCTCTCAACAAACCCCTCTCCTCCCCCACCATTTCTAGTACTTCCTCATTTGTTTTCCTTTCGGTCCATTTCACCTTCTCCATTCTTCTCCACACCCACATTTCAAAAGCCTCCAATCTACGTCTATCCTCCTGCTTCAGCGACCAGGTTTCCGCGCCGTACATAGCTACGCTCCATATCAGAGTTTTTACGAGTCTTGTTTTAACATCCCTACTCAACGTCCCCGTCATCAACTCCCTCCTCCTTGAGAAAGCCTCCTTGCCTAGCGCAATTCTTCTCCTTACGTCCCTACCACTTTGACCGTGTTGGTCCAAAACACTTCCGAGATATGTAAACTGTTCTACCTGCTCTATTTTTTCCCCGCCTATTTTAATATTTAGCTTAGCCTTTTTCTTTCTGGAAAATCGCATAACCTTTGTTTTATTAATATTTATTCTCATCCCATATTTATCGCACTGAACCTCCAATTCACTCAACAATGCTTGCAACCCCTTGGCTGACTGAGCAACTAATGCTTGGTCATCAGCAAACCTAACCGATTTTACGAATTCCCCTCCGACTTTCATTCCTACCTCCAGTTCTTCCCATGCCTCTTTAATCATTTCCTCTACATATACGTTGAACAGTACCGGTGACAATGGGCAACCCTGCCTTACACCTCTTCCTAACACTGCCCATCCGGACTCTCCGTTCCCCACTCGCACCTGAGCAGTCTGAGACATGTACAGGTTGCGGATCAGTCTCCTGTCCCTCCAATCCATTCCTATTTTCTGCAATACACGCATTAATTTTTCCCAATTCACTCTATCAAACGCTTTTTCGAAATCTACAAAACAGGCAAAAACGTCCTGGTTGTATTCTATATTCCTCTCGACTAGTGATCTCATTACTGCAATGGCATCACGCGTACCTCTTCCTTTCCTGAACCCAAACTGATCATCCCCTAAGTAATCATTTGCCTTACTCTCTATCCTTTTGTTGATGATCCTGAGAATAACTTTAGCTGCGTGGGATATCAAACTTATTGTTCTGTAATCCTCACATGACGAAGCCTTTGCCTTTTTTGGAATAGGAACTAACACCGATCTCACAAAATCTTCCGGCCAGATTCCTTCCTCATAGATACTACGAATCAGTCCATATATGGCCTTCTTCCCACCTTTCCCTAACCATTTCAACATTTCTACAGGAATATTGTCCAGCCCCACAGCCTTATTTGCTTTCATCTCCTTTAATGCCCTTTCTATTTCATCGTCGAGTATGCCTGGACCCAAGCTATCTTCTTCTACGTCATGTTCCTTTTCTATGTCTAACCTTGTCGGCCTATATATATATATATATATTATTTATTTATTTGGGAAAAATAATTCACGTATCTCGGAAGTGTTTTGGACCAACGCGGTCAAAGTAGTAGGGACGTAAGGAGAAGAATTGCGCTAGGCGAATTGCTATGAAGGCAGTAAAAACCATCGCCCGTTCACCCTGACTTGGAAAACCTGACGGGAATATTCAACGCACCTACATCGAACACTGCACGTCGGGACAAGACGCACAGGAGGAAAGAGGGGTGGACACCAGTCATTGGTTCAGCCAATGGGTTGGTAGGAAAGGTTATTAAAGATAAACTTTCGTCATTTTTAAAAGTCGTTGTGATGAATGGTGGTTATGCTACTCCCATTATATTGAATCACATTTCGTTTTTATCTACAAGCACGAAAGGCATATTGAGCGGCAGTGTGATGTTGGGAACGGTAATAGAGGGGAGAATGTTAGGCAAGCGAGGAAAGGGCAGAAACAGGATAGGGATGTTGGACGGGATGAAGAGAGGAAAGAAGTACACAGAGATGAAGAGGGTCCTGATGTAGATTGGGTTGCTCGATTGTGTTTTGTTTGGAGTCACAAGTTAATCATGTGATAGTTTTGTCCATCCAAAAACCTACCTTCACCGGTGGATTGCCGAATAATGATAATACTATATATAGGCTATGTGATTTTTCGGGTACTAGATCTTCCCTGGAAACCATAACTGGCACAGGGAAAGGAACTGGCCCCCCTACTCTGATGGTTGAATTTCACACGCCGTCGAGTGTAGTACTGGGTTAACTCTAGCATCATCCACCAAACCGACCTTCGGGTTGAATACCGTGTTTATATATATATATATATATATATATATATATAAACTTTCAAACACGAAATCTCGCCATACGGTGAACAAATGTTAATTCACAAGGATACAGATGAAAGGAAAAGGGACGAACACAGGAGAGGTGAGGAAGGCGGAATCAGGCAAAATCACGAGCGTAAAATGTTTTCCTTGGCCGGTATTTGAACACCGGATCTTCCACTTGCCGGGCGAAGGCTCTTTCCGTTTTAGCTATCAAGGAAATTTAATTTTTTGCTGAGATTTTGCTAGTATTATAACGCCATATGTCCCGCTTCTTTGTCCAAGAGATGGCGTCAGGGAACTGTTTCACTCACTAAAAGGAGAAATACACGACACACGAGAGTAAGGACAGTGAGTAAGCAATCATATAGTGTAATAAAGGGCAGGAACAGTGGTTTCCTGGCACGCTTAGCCAGAAGAAAGGGACAAGCCACATTGGCCAAATACACATTCAAACACGAAATCCCGCCATAAGGCGAACAAATATGCTGTATGGCGGGATACCGTGTTTGAATGTGTCAATAATTCATCAAATCAAATAAAGATGTTGACATATTTTGAATTCCAAAATCGACGTTGGGGTTTGTTGATAGGTCTAGGCTTTTGAAGGCGTTCATTGCACGGATACACTGAGGGTTACCAAAATTAATCGGAAATTCGTGAGATATGTCTTGAAAAAGGAAATAAATAAAGAAAAGAGAAAGAAGAAAACTTGATGAATATTTTTATAAACGAACGGGAAACACTCGTGATCACGAGGAAAGCCATTAAACGCCGGAAGATTTCCTAGGAATTGAGGGATTTTCGGGGCGCTCAGAATTACAGCTTTTATTTCCAGGAATCATGCGCCGGAAACTGTGGGAAAGCTATCGCATTGGAATTCCATGGAGTGCCGAAAACGCCAAAGTATTTTTCATCTAACGGTATCCATGGTTATCAGCAGCCATTTCATTAAAAAAATGCATATTTCTTCCTTTTAATCAAATGAAATTCAGAAAACCCTTTTCGAAATCAGCGACTCAAAATATTAAATGTGTAGCTTATTATAAATTCCCCCCGGATGGACGAGTCTACTTAAAAATAACAGAAAAATAATGTTTTTGATTGCTTGGGTTCATTGCTCTTAAGAGCGAAATCAAGTTTATTTAAAATCTAAGTCTTAAACATTTTCTTCTAAGCTTATCAAGTCAGTGAAAACATTTTAGACCTTAAAAACGGATTCAATCGCATTAAAACCGATTTAATTGAATTAAAACTAGGCTTCACATATCATAGTACTTGTTTAGAGCGAGAGATTAACTTTCAACTTCTGCCAGTAGTTTGAATCGAAACCAAAATGTTTCCATGGGAATTTCTTGGCAGGATTATCACAAAAACCCACTACTATTCACACAAAGTGTTGTCTTTTCAAACAAATTCTTCAAAGATAAACAAATAAAATCTTTGTGAATTTCAGAGCGCTTTGGAAAGATTCACCTATGTGAGTGCGCTGACTCATTGACCAATTCATAAAACACGGCTCATGAATTGAAAGAAATTCAACGAAATAAAATGAACATAACTTTTTGGGCAGGTACATATTTTTATTAGAGCAGCGGTTGCAAATGTAGGAAGTAGATAACGTTTTCGTAAAGAAAAAATCGTCCATCGTCTTAAATTCAAACCTCTGAAGAAATCGTTTGCTGATGAAGAGGAAATCATTGTCTAAAGATAAATCAAAGTTAGTATGATTTAAAAAAAAATAAATGATTCATTTGTAGTAATTTGATTGCTTTTATTTTCAGTTATTTTGTCATAACTATTGCTTAAAGTTTTATATCCATTTCTGATTACCTATAAAAATTTGATAATTTTATTAATGAAATTATAATTCGATGACGTTCTTACGTGCTTAACTGTTTAAAATAAAAAAGGGTAAGTATAACACACATATGAGAGGTTTTAAGGTACGTCTGATGCCATTGAAATAATGGCAATATTAGTGACGAACAAAGAATACAATCAGGATATATTTGCCTGTTTCGTAGTTCTCAAGACAGTGTTTAATAAAGTAAATTGGGAAAAATTAATGCGTGTATTGATGAAAATAAGAATAGATTGGAGGGACAGGAGACTGATCCGCAACCTGTACATGTCTCAGACTGCTCAGGTGCGAGTGGGGAACGGAGAGTCCGGATGGGCAGTTTTAGGAAGAGGGGTAAGGCAGGGTTGCCCATTGTCATCGGTGCTGTTCAACGTATATGTGAAGGAAATGATTAAAGAGGTATGGGAAGAATTGGAGGTAGGAATGAAAGTCGGAGGGGAATTGGTAAAATCGGTTAGGTTCGCTGATGACCAAGCATGAGTTGCTCAGTAATCCAAGAGTTTGCAAGCATTGCTGAGCGAATTGGAGCACTAATCTTCCCTTCTTACTTCGTGATAATACTTAAACCTTGCTGTATAGCGTACCAATTTCACCCTTCTTCCGTAGACTTACCATATCCTCGCATTGCGTTTTCCACCATTCTTCTTCTCCTTTTTTAGTGGCCCGTCTCAATTTATTGTTTAACTCTTTGGACTTCATTTTGCCTAACTCTGTGTTTACATTCTTCCATCTTCTTCTCTCATCCATCTCCGGAATCATATCATCCGTTACCCATGGTTTCCTTATCCTTTTCTCGTTAACGGTTCCTATAGTCTCTTTTACGGCTTTCGATATCACTTTCTTGACACAATCCCATTTTTCTTCGATAGAATTCAGCTCTTTGCCGTTATCCATTATTTGACCTTATCAAAACCAGGAAGTAGTTGCACTGAGTGGAATCAAAACGTTTACTTTAATAATATAATCCAAAATTTTATTTCATTGGGTGGACATTACTGGGAATGAAAGATGAAGCCGATGGAATTCGGAACATTGATCTATTTGTTTTCGATGAATTGAGGCCATAAGCAAGATATCCTGGAAATTGATTAAAATGTATCAACAGCTGTTAAATGGAAACACCGATGCACTAACTGAAGAACAACACAAATGCATGAACTTCGAGGACACCTTATGTCACTCTCACTACCCTTAAGTAGGGAATGGGATCACGGAATCCTCTTCGTACTTGTTTTTCTCCACACGTGACGGTCTGATTTATTGGGTTAAGGAGGTGGAGGGGATGGTTCAGGGGCGGAGGGAGGGGAACTTCCTGGATCACACCCAAGCGGACACACTC
The DNA here is from genome assembly GCA_037158775.1 of Hetaerina titia. Lineage (NCBI taxonomy): Eukaryota > Metazoa > Arthropoda > Insecta > Odonata > Calopterygidae > Hetaerina > Hetaerina titia. The sequence continues at coordinate 8,767,689 of CM073769.1, read as the reverse complement.
ATGATGTCCCTGTGGTTCTCGAATGACTGGCAGCAGTGTTTCCCTCGCCAGTGAATTTTTACGGTCGCCCCCTGGCCGCCTGCGCGTGCCGCTCTTCATTTTTCAGCGATGCGTACAGGTGCCATTAGTTCACGCGAGCGCTAATGACGCCCTGGACTTCGTGTTTCGGAGCGATTAAATTCGTAGGTCCGCTAGGCCCCTGCGTGGCATAGAGGGGTGCAGCCCCCCCTCCCCTTCCGAGCCGTTCGGCTCCACTGGCCATCCGTCCAGCCGCTCCGGGGGTGGGCACCTTCCTCCTGCACGGGACACCCTCTCCCCGAAGGTAGGGCCGAAACTAATCACGCCCCCCCCCTTCCGCCCCCTCCCCCGCCCCCCGGGTTTGTTCTCTCCTTGGAAGGAATTGGACGCCCAGGCGTCATCGTTACACATCAACGAGGCTGGTGGCTCCGGCATCGACTCGTGGCGAACTAGCATCGCGAACCGGTGTTGGCGTCCTTCCGCGGTCTTTCCTTCTAAGATTTATAGCACTCTCGAGTGGGCCCTTTTGCCAGGGGCCCACTTCTAAAAGCCACGCGTCGGTCAACAAGGCAAATTTTAACAGACTGCGAGAATATTTGAAAAATGAATTGCCAGAATACAAGACAAAAACACTGACAACCGATACAGGGAATAGCGGGAATTATTTCTTAATTATTTTACGCGAAGGAATGAAGACGTACAGCCCATCCAAACTTAAATGCGACAAAAGGGAACCTAGATGGTACAACGGGGAAGTAAGATCGGCATTAAGAAGGCAAAGAAGGCTACAGTCAAATTTTAAAATGAGTTTAAAAAGTGACGATATTGTTTATGTGAATACATCAAAACAGAAACTTAAAGAATGTCGCAGTAAAACAAAAAGTATCATGCGCACAGCTCTACGCTCTTTTAAATCTAAAATGCTAAGCGAATATCTGGAGGAAAATCCTAAATCATTCTGGTCCTACGTTAGGGAAATTCAGGGTAAACGTCCAACTGTACACTCTTTGAAGACGGAAAACGGAGAAATTATTACAGGTAGCGTGAAAAAAGCAAACATTTTCAACAAGTTTTTCCAGAGCGTCTACAATAAAGACAAAAACCCACCAAACGATCCTCCACACCCACCCGGGGAACGCATGAGCGACATAACACTGACCAAGAATGGAATACAACATCTACTACGTAGCATCAAACCAAACAAATCACCTGGTCCGGAAGAAATACCTGCTAGAATATTAAAGGAATTGGCCGAAGACATTGCCCCGTTTTTAGAAATTGTTTTCCTAAAATCGATAGATGATGGCTCAGTTCCTCGTGATTGGAAGCTAGCCCATATAACTCCCATTTATAAAGGCGGGGATAGGGATAAACCAACCAATTACCAACCCATTTCTTTGACGTCGATCTCTTGTAAAATATTAGAACACATTCTTGTCAGTAACATAATGAGGTTTCTGGATAGTACTAAAATACTAAGCCACAACCAGCACGGATTTAGGAAGAGCAGAACTTGCAAAATACAATTACATCTTTTCATTCACAATATACTTAGATCGGGAGCTGAAGGGTTTCTTGTATCGTTAAGAAACGGGACAAAGGTAATCCAGTACGATACCAAGTGCACCCAAATCGGTCGATTAAATGTAGCAAAAGTGTATTATTTCGTAGATTAGCAAGAGTGCATGAGTACTTGGTGGAGAGGAAGTAGACGAGAATCGTGGGTGTAAGACTCACCCTTTATGCACTGGAATGTCACTGGAACAAGGTTTATCTCTGGAATCATTTTCTTTGCAAAGGAGGTGTTTCCACCCGGAATAAATCGAATAATGTTTTTCGAGAGCAATGTAAATAAATGAAGATACGTGTATTCGCGTTGCTGGTCTTCGAATGAATAACTTTCAATATCTCAGGATATATTCAAGTCTCCTGAAGACTTTCCCTACTTGACCTTTTCCAAGTCAAGGGTTAATTAGAGACAAGAGTGACTTCAGACGTGTTTTCAGATTGAGCGAGTGAGTGACCTGAAGGAAAGGCGTTCTTTTGAAAGCAATGGAGGCTTATAGGATCCCTCATTACGTACATAAAGTGCCTCTGCAACACTCCGGAAACATTTCGCAATGCCAACGGACCCGTAAGATTTAAAGAAATAAGGAAGCCAATGTGCAAAAAACGGCATTAGAATATATGGCTCGGTTTGTGGATATTGATCGCACTGATCGTAATCACCAAGGAATATTAAGACATCAGCGTTTTCAATGGGATGATCAGTTTGGTTTTAGGAAGCGGAGAGGTACGTGTGATGCCATTTCAGTAATGAGATCGATCACTAACTGAAAGGAGTATAGAATACAATAAGGACGTATTTGCCTGTTTCATTGATTTCGAAAAAGCGTTTGAAAGAGTCAATTTGGAAAAACTGATGCTTGTATTGCAGAAAATAGGAAAGGATTGGAGGGACAGGAGACTGATCCGCAGCCTGTACATGTCTCAGACTGCTCAGGTGCGAGTGGGGAACGGAGAGTCCGGATGAGCAGTGTTAGGAAGAGGTGTAAGGCAGGGTTGCCCATTGTCACCGGTGCTTTTCAACGTATATTTGGAGGAAATGATTAAAGAGGCATGGGGAGAACTGGAGGTAGGAATGAAAGTCGGAGGGGAATTCGTAAAATCGGTTAGGTTTGCTGATGACCAAGCATTAGTTGCTCAGTCAGCCAAGGGGTTGCAAGCCTTGCTGAGTGAATTGGAGGCTCAGTGCGATATATATGGGATGAGAATCAATATTAATAAAATAAAGATTATGAAATTTTCAGAAAGAAACAGGCTATGCAAAATATTAAAATGGGAGGGGGAAAAATAGAGCAGGTGGAACAGTTTAAGTAAGTATTTTAACTGAAGGTAGTACATTTTTTAGCATGAGTTCAAAACTGTCGATTTCCTTTCAGAGATAAACGATCGAAATGAGGAAATTGATTCCTCATTTGTGCCATAGACCTGGATCTACTAAATTGATGTTTGGTAAGAGCCAAACTTACTGCGATCCACACTCTCCACAACCAAGTGCGATTCCTGCCGTGAGTGTGAGGAGGTTTGGTCCCAGTTGCGGGATGAAGCGGAGGAAAGTGTGGCGATGGGGGAAGGATATCCGCGGAAGGAGGTAATGAATCGATTTATTCTAGGAGTTGGCCGTTGAAGGAGGGGACCCTCCGCCTTGACATTGGTCGAAACCCTTAATTAGGCTAGTGGTTTATCGAGCCTTCATAGTGTGGGAAGGAAATGTCGAATGTCAGATGACAATGGGAAAGGTGGCAGCGACGAAAGTTCCTGGAAATTCTTTCCTGAAAATGTATACAAATGGCAATGAGTCTCTGTGAAAATATGGGAGCATGGAAGATAACCGTCTTTAGGACACAACAATAGCTTGGATCATTATGTATTGCGATTTGCCTCACAGATCTCTCCCTCTCTCTTATTTAAACCCTCCTCTAAATTCTTCAAATGCACGCGTACGTGCATTGAAACTTAAATTTACGTTTTTTTCAGGAACTACGTACATATTCTAGGCAATCAAAAAAATAAACTTATCGTTAAATTATTTGTTGCTGGGTGTTAGGGAAAAGCCGTGCATGTAAATTTTATCTGTGATTATGATGACGTATTCTCCGAAATAACTAGATAATTATCGATCTTTTATTGCCGACAATAAACTTAACCTTTCATTAATTTTGAAAGTCCGCCTATTGTTTAGCCATATCAAATATCCTTACAAACTCGTTTTTTTTCTACAGCATGTCCAATGAAACATCGTGCGGTATGTGTAGTGCAGAACACCCGGGATAACCAAATTAGTATGATGATTAGGAGTAAGGATAAGACCTGAAATTCAATCCAGAAACGCTAATTATTTTCATAGAAAATTACGTACTCATTCATTTTAAAAATAAAGTTATCTTTTTCATTATTTGATAGGACCGTTAATTTAGTCAGTGGATGCAGACACGGCTGCCATCTGTGTGTTTCACTCAGAATGCTACTACCTCTCGTGTGTGCACCTACATCACAGATATAATGGCACTGGGCAATGACAAGAAGGTAGCATTTATGAGAGAGGACGGAATGCAAGTCGATTAGGATAACAAAAGTGGGAATATTTGAATTTCGTGGAAAAAAGCATGGAAAAATGTCATTCATATACATCTGCATAAATACCCTGCGAGCCACCAAAAAAGGTGTGTGGCAGGGGGTGTAGCACCAGGAGGAAAGGGTAAGGGATGAGGGGGTCGGGTTTTTCAAATGGGTGGGGGAAAGTGAGGGGAAATTATTAAAATATATACATATTTTCAAATACTTATGTCCACGCGCAGTCCCTAACCTGTACGTTAATACTTATTGTGTTGAACTTACTCCTGGGGGATTTCGACTACAACCATTATGATCTCTTATCGTTCCAGGAAAAAATGACATTTTAAACCTGTCAGTCTTGCAGTCTATCTCTCTAATCTTACATTCGTGATCCCTCCGACCTTAATACGTTGGGGTTCGTATTATATCCTTGATGTCATCGGAAAATGGCCCATCTTTAAATGTTTTTAATAAGTTTAATCTATATTGTAAACGCCGCTGCGTCAGAGAATCCCAACCTAAATTGTCTAGCAAAGTAGATACGCTACTACGTTGGTCATAACAATGTTTGACAAATCGCCCCCCTCCGCTGAACTCGATCTAATTCCGAAATCAAATTTATATTATGAGGATCCCATATACTGGCAGCATACTCTAGGTGGGGCCTCACCAAGGCAAGGAAACATCGTTCTTTCACCTTTTCGTTGCATTTACCTAGCACTCTTTTAACAAATCCCAATTTTTTATTAGTGTGACCGTCTATTTCTCGTTTGTGTTTTCCCCAGGACAGATCGTGAGTAATTGTTACACCCAAGTATTTAAAGGAATCTACCCTCGCGGTTTTGGTTTGTTTCACTTTGTAACTATAAGGGAGGGAATTACTCTTTTCCCAAAAATGTATTACTATGCATTTTGTAAAATTTAATTTCATTTGCCATGTGTCGCACCAATTTTGAATTGCATCTAGGTCGTTGGCTAACACGACTCTGTCTTCGTGATTTCGAATGTCCCCATAAATTACTGCATCATCGGCGAAAAGACGGAGCCTGCTATTAACTACGGTACTGAGGTTATTTATGTAAATAAGGAAAAGGAGGGGGCATATGGCACTTCCTTGTGGTACACCCGACGTGACCTTGACAGTATCGGATGATACATCGTCCAGGACGACTGTTTGGACACGATCACTTAAGAATTGTTTAATCCAGTTAATAATACTCTCGTGTATTCCATAAGTTTCCAATTACGCGGGTAATTTGTAATGAGGGACTTTATCGAAAGCTTTCTTAAAATCTAGGAATATCGCATCAACTGGAATATTACTTTCACCGGAGTTCAATACATCATGTACAAAAAGTGCGAGTTGAGTTTCGCAGGATCTACCCTTACGGAAGCCGTGTTGGTTATTAATTAATAAATCTTGGCTATCGAGGTACCTCACTATGGAAGTAACAATGATGTGTTTAAGAATCTTACAGGAAACGGAGGTGAGCGATATTGGCCTATAATTACTGGGGTCCTCCCTGTCTCCGTTTGTGAATATGGGTGTTACAGAAGCTACCGCAAGGCACTCTGAGCACCTGCAGCTTCACCCAAGCTATATGATAATTCGGAAACCAGATCTTCCTGGATAACCATAACCCGCACAGGGAAAGGAACTGGCCCTCTTTTTACCCTGCTATTGTGTGAATTTCACACGCCGTTGGGCTTAGTACTGGGTGAACTCTACCATCACCTACTAAACCGACCTTCGGGTTGATTACTGTGTTAATGGTTTTACATATATATATATATATGTACCACATGAGATCACCCTTTGCCTAGATACAGAAATGCCAGTGCCTCCGTCAGTTGTGGTGCGCTTCCTGTGTGGCATCAAGAGGACCCTCTTTCAGGCACTTCTTCACGGCCCCTCTGACATAATTCAGTGGTCCAAAATGTTAACCGAAAGGGTTATACGTGTATATACAGGGGTCGCATCACTCGTATAAGGCCCATGCCTCGTCACCATTTTCTAAAAAATTCGGGTCACTTTCACTGTGGTCCAAGAGGTCCGAGGCAAGAATGGAACGCAAGCAGTTTTACGACAGCACCTTGGGGACCATCTTGGCACGCACCTTTCTCGTGGCAAAATCTTTCGTAATAATGCCACGCATTGTGGTTTCCTGAATATTTCACTCTTTTGCTAGCATCCTGACACTCGGGATTGGGTCAATCAATCGGAGTTGATTGTCTCACTTTTTGCACGTTTTCATCACACTGTGTTGATGAGTATTCCTCATCGTCTACCTCCTCTCTGCCCTCCCAGAACATCCTGTGCAGAAAACCATTCCTCGGGACATTTCTACATCTCCATAAGCATTCATAACCTTTGGCCATACTCTCCGAATCCCAATTTTCCAAGATTGCACGATTTTATCGCTCCAAGGGAAGTGGCATCGTGTATTCGATGATGTGACCGTCAAACAAGGGTCCAGTTTAGCAGCAATCCGCGCACTTTAAATGCCCATAGTTTAATGTCGTGGATCGCGTTTCTTGCCCAAGATTACCTTTTCCACCGCAAATCACTCCACTCCAGCCATCAGCGTTGGTGGCAATAAATCTTTCTATTTATTTTTGTGTCAGACTTTGTATGTATGCATGGATTTATAAATTTTTTAAGGTATGCAAATCTGTGTGTAATATATGCCTGCCTGTCTATGTGCATTTAGGTGTGTGCACGTGTATAGGTATTGTGTATGTATGTCCTTTTAAATTTTACGGCCATTATAAGATGTATTCGATGATTTGTTAAATGGAAGAATGGGCCATGTGGTCACAATATTGCCGTATCAAAGAATTCATCTATTTATCCTTCCTTCAATCCGTCCAACATGCCTATCCTATTCGTGGCCTTTCCTAGCTTGCATAAACATCATCCCTCCTACCACCATTCCCAATATCCCATCTCCAATAAAAACGCTGTGTAGGTTTAAAATATTTTAACGTTCGTAAAGGAAGTAAGAATTGCAAACGACGGCGTTCGTGAGAAACTGTGACGGCCAGCGTGTTACGAAAGCTGCCAGTTGCAGTTGGGAGCAAACAAGAAGTCCCCTCGTATCCACACATGTAGTGGCTTCTCTGGTTTTTGCCTTCTGAACCCGCCAGTTCCCAGATACGTAGGTAAAGCCCAACGGGACACATTTTCATCCACGAAAACTTCCGCCGGCAATTCTCCTTCCCATTATGTGTATTTTGCCAAAGGGTGGGAATGTATTTTGCTAAACTATTTTATGAACGGCGAGGAGAAACCGTTTCGCATAAAACCCGTTAAAATTTTCTCAGGAGCCAAAATATGGCATCCCGTTGAGTCAGCCATTCCTTCCGCCTCCGAATCTTCACGGCACTTCCGATATAAATCTGCGCATTTCTTCATTTGCGCTTGCCCGTAGAGTTCTGCGTACTCGAAATATCTTTGAAACGAGCCCTGTAATTTATTTTTCAAATAAGACGATTTATATGAAGGAAGCGCACATACGTACTCGTAAGTCAGGAGGAGTTAGTTTTTCAATTCGCCATTACAAGAAAACATCCTCAGCTCACGACTTGATTCAACGAGTTTACACTAGACGAATTATTGGACTCGGGCGAAGAGTACTTCGAGTCGTAAGTTCTCTTCTAATAAGTATCCCTCGTTACTCATTGTATTAGTTTATTCTCTTTCTTCACTTTTATCTCTGGTTAAAATATAATTCCACATCCTGTTTCAATTGCTAGACGACTGAGCTTTCCTTTATCATTCGCATCAACCCATAACCCATACCGCTTGCGTCCACAAATGTTTGAGTACTCTTTGACTTGAGTACCAGGGTTTCAACAATTTAATGACGCGTATCATTTCTCAGCTCTGATGACCTCTGCATATTCCGTTACCTGGGAAGGCTTTTAATCGTCAAAAACAAAGGAATATTACGCTGTCCCGACGTAAGTTTACCCGCTTCTTTCCACCGCTGCAAATATTTTATGATTGCGGAACTTTCGGGGGCGGATTCTCACATGAAAAGGCGACGTCTCCTCGCTTTCGGCGGTGTCAAAATGGTGAGGGAGGTCACCTGGCTCGCACGGGGCGGGAGGAGGTGGTGCGGAGACGTGGAGGTAGGGCGACGGTGGGGGGGGGGGGGGAGAGGCGTGAGACTGAGAAAGAGAACGGGCGAAGGGAAGAAGAAGCCAATGCATCTTCATTGAGCCATTTTACTCAATATACTTTGTCGTATACTGCCGGAGCAAATTGATGAAATTCCATTAGGGTATTTTTCCGTAATTCTTCACGGTACCCTGAAACCTACCGCTAGGGTGTGTGTCAGGGGATTGATTACGCGCCAGGAATGCGACATTAAAAATTATGTTTTTCTTAATAGTAGTTACAGTAGCAAATTAAGTAGTTGTAGAAAATTAGAAATATTATTTAAGTTTGTCGATGAATATGGCCACTGCGTAGGTGCCTCAATGGATGCCCATCGTGCGACCATGAGAACCACTGAGGATTCTGGCAAGATGTTATGCCAATGGACGCATTACATCAGCGTTTAACCTTAGCTGTTGGTATTAACTATTCTGGTTGATAATCACAGATTATTGTGTGCAAGCATGAGATGGGTAAAAATATACAGAACAACGCGATCTCTTATATTAATTTTGAATTGATTCCGAATTTATAGATTGTGAATAAGAAATTAATTTTTGGCGGAAGCAACAGTGGTACCACATTAAATATGGAATATCGCTTTTTTGGATTTATAATTAAAGGGAAATAACGGGTACATTTTTGTAGTTCGTCATTATGTGCCGTCACAAAATGGAGTAGTCTTCCGCAGGGCAGTATTGGGGTCAAAGATAGGCTTCGTAATTGGACTTATCTCGCTGAGACAACAAATCTTGAATGGACTTTTTCGCGGAGTTTAACAAATTTAATGCTTCGTTCTCCGTCTGATATATCTATATGTATATATATGTATATGTATATATATATATATTATAAGGTAACTACCAGTTAAGGTAGGCTTTCGGATGGACACAACTACCAAATAAATATTTTGTGACTCCTAACAAAACGCAATCCGGCACCTATTCCACATCAGATCCTTCTTCATCTCTGTGCACTTTTTTGTGGCGTTACGTTAGTACTTATGTGTCTCATTTATGCCGAAAAGTTCGGCCATTTAGAATGTTCAGCTAATTGCTGACAGCTGTTTTGCTTGGACGTGTTTTGGCTTGTCTTAGTTTTTCATCTGTTCCCAAAAAATGGACAAAAGAATCTGTACCAAATTTTGTGTGAGAAACGGAATTAAGTGCATGGACGTATTCAAAATGTTGACTGTGCCATGTGGAGAAGCTACCTTGCACCAAAGCAACGTTTATCGGTGGCACAAAATGTTCTCAGAAGGCCGAGATGTGAACGACGAAGGGCGTGCCGGACGCCCGAGCACGTCAACAACAGACAAAAACATTGATGAAGTGGAGAAAATAGTCGAACACTATTGGAAAATCGTCGAATCACCGTTAGAGAAGGTTCTGAGGACCTAAGCATATCGATTGGCTCGGTGCCGTTCGATTTTTGCCAATGTTTTGGGCATGACACGGGAAGTTCGTACGAAAATTGCTCAGTTTGGACCAAAAACAGTAACGCATTAACATTAATAATGAGGTGATGGACTCTGTCCGCGATGACGCAGATTTGCTCCAGAGGGTCATAACTGGTGACGAATCATGGGTTAAGTTTATGACGTGGAAACTAAAGCTCAATCACCTCAATTGAAGCTGCAGCATAAGCCAAGACCGAAAAGCGCGCCAAGTTCAGTTGAATGTGAGAGTTTTGCTTACAGTTTTCTTCAATTATAGGGGCGTGGTGCATCATGAGTTCTTGGCAAATCGTAGAACGGTAAATAAGGAATATTACCTGTAAGTTATGCGCGATTTGCGCGAAGAAATCCACCACAAAAGCCGGGATTTGTGGAAGTACAAAAATTGGCTTTAGCACCATGACAACGCCCCTGCTCACACATCGTTACTTCTGCGTGAATTTTCGGCCAAAAACAACACTCTAATCATGCCACAGCCACACTATTCCCCAGGTCTGGCCCCCAGGGACATTTTCTTGTTCCCGAAACTGAAGAGGCCCATGAAAGGACGACGCTACGCTACGATTGACGAGATAAAGACTGCATCGAAGGAGGAGCTGAACAATATCACAAAAAATACCCTGAAAATATACTGAATAGTAAAATTTTCAAACCGTCAACCCTATACACTCCTCTCCCCAAACCAAACCGCCCAAAATGCCCTAACCTTATCACCACTTTCTTCCCCGGAACCCACAAAATTAAACATATAATCCGTGAACTCTTCCCAATTATTAACAACACTCAATCCACATCACTTTTATTCCCACATTGTCCCTCCGTTTCTTCGTCGAGTATGAATTACAATTCATCGTCAAACAGCGATACCTACCTCAACTTTCAGTGCGTTTTTTATTTCTAATACTGAATAATGGAGTCCTTTCAGGTGGAGAGAGGAAAATGTGATCCTCTTTTCAAGTTCGTCTAAAAATAATATTCTTTGACGCGAAGGTCGGAATGAAATACCAGCTCTAACTGCTTGGTTCTAGCCACTACGATGCGTGAAATTCACACATTCTAGTAAGAGGCGAAGAGAAATTCTTCTGTGGGAAAGTTCTGATGACTTTAAAACCACAGATTTTTGGTTAGTCACGCAGCATAGACAGTAATCAGAACTTGAACCCGGGGACCTGTGGTCAGTTCTCGAACACTCCTCTCTTCACTCAGCTACCTTGCAAGTTCACCTTGCGGAAGTAAAAATGCTCTCCAAGCCCTCGCCCCCCGAACGGGTTCATGCGGTTTATCAGTAAAGCGGCGTAGACGGCGGTGGCAGCGAGTCTCCTAACGCACGCTCTGTGTGCTGCTGGCCTATGGTGGGAGAGTTCACCGAGGCGGAGAGGGCCCGAGGATGAGGGGGCCGCTGTGGCGTAATTAGCGGCAGGAGTGAATTAAGTAAGATGAGAGACTGGATAGGGGGAGGAGAGGGCGTGAAAAGGGGTGTGGGGGTGGGAGTGGAGGAAGGAGGGGGCGGATGTCTTCCTTCCACTTGGCTAGGGTCTCACGGGCTCCCGTGGGAGAGCGTTTCGCTTGCTTCGCGTCGGACATCTTCTCCGCGGAACAGTGAGGCTCTCGGGCGTTCAAGTCTCCGCTGCACCTTTGGCTCCGTCCGTCTCCGCTCTGGATTACCTCGGCCGGAGGACCTGCTCCCGCCGCCATTTGTTGTGTCTGGCACCGAGCGAGTGAGTTCTAGCCTGCTAGTTCACCCCCCTTATCGGAGCCATGGGGAGGATGGCTCCATGGCCCTCGTCCTCCTCGCCCGCCTTCCCTCCGTCGTCCGTGCCCCGGAGCGGAGGGTCCGGTTGGCGAACGGCGGAGCGGGCGGCCAACAAGGCCCGGAGGAGTCAGTGTTCGACCGCGTCCGAAGATTCGACCGGATGCAGGGAAAGTGGGTACACGTACGTGAGGCCGCCGGTTCGATACTCGGCGAAGAAGCAAGGGGTGAGTGGGGGTGTGTTGGTGATTGGGGCTGGTTGGGGTGGACTCTGCGCGAGTAGTAGTCTCCCAGGATGGCATAAATTTGTTTCCCAGTTCCCATGTGTTTCTTCCAATTCGGGTGGCATTCCTGATTTCCTTTTCAATGTATTCACAGGCGCTTTGGAGTTTTACACGGAAATTTATTTCCTTAATCTTGTTGTATTATATTTTTATTCAAGTGATGCACGGAAGAGACATTTTATACACATCTTCTTTTATCCGTTTTAGAGTTTTAGAGCGGTCATACATTAATTACGTTGAAAGAATTATCCTTGCGTTCGCACTTGGGGTAAGTTCCTACCTCTGAAAGATGGGGATAATGTTCACCTAATGAATATTAAGTCCCACGGCCTGTGAGATTCACAGAGCAGTGTACGGGGGTCATTGCCTTTCCCTGGGCCATCTTTGGATCGCCAGTGAGATCCGGTTCCTGAAAAATATCACAGCTTTGGTGGAGGTTACCCAGAGGCGTCATCAGGAATTGAACTCTGTCTCTCTGGTCAGTGGCTCGGCGCTATTACTACTGGATAACGACGTGCCCTACTTAAGGTCTTACATAATTTATAATTTCTATACCGTTTCAGTGAAAATGACTTTTACATGATGATTGGAAGTTTTTTGATCTCTTAATTAAGGAAAAAAATGTACTACTTTTGTAAAACATGATATCTAATCTCCATTTTGACGATGAAATTGACGATGAATAAACAATTATTTCTAAATCTCCATAGAATTCAACATTTTTGTGGGGATGGTCTCTAAAATGTAGGCTAGAATAAAGTAACGGACTATAATAACGAGCCTGATCATTTGAAATATTGAAACTTGAAATAATCGATAGAAATTTATCAATATTTCAACCAGTTTTCGTTTTATTAATGCCAAATTTTCCTCTTTATTGGGCGAGTTCATTAATATAGAAATGGATTTCCTTGAAAAATGAAGTTCTTTGTAGGCCAAGACAGTGGCAGAGATTTCCTTTGAAATAAGTTTAATATGAATGTTAGTAATCAATGTTAAAATCAATTTTAGTAATTCTACGGGTGGACTTAAGGTTCTACATGAGTTCATACAACTGGATATTGAATGTCTAGGTGGCTAAAAAAAATATCTATTGGAATTGATACCATATAGAAGGAGACAATATCGAAATATAGAATCACAAACGCAGTTGTAAACCCAAATATGGCTCATTATAAGTAAGTTTTATTGTCATTTTGGTAGAGTGCAGACGTATGTTCGGTTATTATTCAACAGCTTCAATCACTTAAATATGGATAGGTGTGTGTGTGTGTATACGAGGGTAATTCAGAGAGTAACTTACGTTATCGTTTAGCGTGAGAACCAGTGGAGAGAGTTCGCTGTATTCACGCACACAGTAGGTCAGTACGCCTCGAACTGCAGTGGTAGAAAGGTCGCGCCGCTTGTCGTTTGTTTACAGAAGCAAATGAAAATGCAACTGAAGTTCCCGCTAAATTTAAAGTTCGTTCCGTGATAAGGTTTTCACTGATAAAAAAACTTAAAAACTGCTGAAATTCATCGGAAAATGATTGCTCTATGTTGGCCATATTTAATGAGTGACAAAGAGAGTTGTGCGTCAGAGTTGTCGTCCTGAACATTGATGGAAAAGTTCGTAAAAATCGTTTTACGATAACTGAATTTTTTTCCACAGATTACTAGGACTCTGTTGTATGGAAACACGACAGAAAAGTTAGGTTACTACGTCTAATCTCGTATAACGGAGGTTGCTTTCTGGACAGACCATTTGGCGGAAATTTGAATTGTGTTATTCAGTTGGACTCGCAATTGTAAACAAAGGACAAGGGGCGAGGACCTTCCAAACACTGCAGTTCGAGGCGTACTGACCTACTGTGTTCGTCAATACAGCGACCATTTGGTTACCTTCACTAGTTCTCAAGCCACAAGAAAACAAAAGTTACTCTCTGGATTACCCTCGTCTGCCCTTTATTATATGTTACCCTTTTCCTTATATTTATTTCCATAAGAATGAACATTTGTTCGCCGAAAGGCGGGATTTCTTGTTTGAATGAATACATATAAATATATAAATAAATATATATATATATATATATATATATATATATATATATATATATATATATATATATATGCGGATCGCGGTGGTCTAGCGGGTAGAGCGTTGGACTGCTGACCAGAGGGTCCCGGGTTCGATTCCCGGGAAAGGCACTTTGGGCACCTGCAGCTCCACCCAAGCTAGTTGATTTTTCGGGTACCAGACCTTCCTGGGCTACCAAACCATAACCGGCACAGGGAAAGGAACTGGCCCCCCTACCCTGATGTGTGAGTATTCACACGCCGTATAGGGCTTGGTACATGGGTGAGCTCTACCATCACCTACTAAACCGACTCTCAGGTTGATTACTGTGTTTATGGTTTTTATATATATATATATATATATATATATATATATATATATATATATAAACCATAAACACAGTAATCAACCCGAAAGTCGGTTTAGTAGGTGATGGTAGAGCTCACCCATGTATATATATATATTTATTTTGTTGTATATATATATATTTATCATGTTTATACATATATGTGTGTGTATATCTATACATATTTAGTTATTTATATTGAAAACTGGGGCTGCTTAAAATGTTGATCTGGCGAAGAAGATCACTGCAGCCGTCGACAAAAGCCTTGGAATTGGAATTTCGATCGAGTTTGAAAAAAGAGAAGGAAACGAACCATTGGCACGTTTTTATTTTGATTTTTCACAGATCTTAATCGAGCATTATTACCTGGACATACCACCGGTTGTTCCCTTTGCAGATAAAACTTTTCAGAGTTGGACACCATTTTCGCCGAAAAACCTTGGATCTGGGTAGAAAAATCCGTCCACATTTACTCAAGACGAAGGAGCGAAGGCAATACGTGGAGTGGCGTCCCCGGCCCGTGCAATATGCCCTAAAAGTGTAATGGCCTCGATCATCTTTGAAACACCCGGCTTGGTGAGAGAGATCTCTACCATTTCCCACCAAGTTTTCCTTATCTTAAGGAAAGTCCATTAATGCATTTGGACTTCATTTCATAAGACTTATTAATTCAAAAGGATAACCTTCAGTGTGTTGTATTCCTTCTTGAGGTAATATTCTCCATTTTTCATCCAATATGTATTTTTATTAGAGATATATTTTTCTTCCCGCGATTAGTAAACCATTTATTATGCTGAATAGATAGATAGTCCTTTGCATGGCTAATTTATAAGTTAGATATTATTTTGGGACCATTTTTATTAATAATGATTTAACGAGGTACGTAATGGAAAGAATGTCATACACGGAAGATCAAGAGACGGGACGTGGGCCAAAAAAGAGGATTCTAGTAAGGAAGAGTTGATGAGGACGTAAAAGCGTATCAGGCGAGAGGAAGAGGACTGGATTCAACTAATGTTAGGATTGCTGGTAACACGAGGGTGTATCGTTGACTTTAATTATCGCTCAAAAATAATCGAGATGGAAACTTAATTTTTATTTGTTATTCTAAAGCCTTCTCCACATAGTATTTGTTGACCTTTCGAAGGCCATCATTATAGAACTCGGCAGATTGCGTCGAAAACCATTGTCAAAGCTTTTGAATTTCATCATATGTGTTGTTAAAATCTCAGTCTCAGTATGGTTTATTTGAGTTCTGGGAACAAAAAATGTTACTCCTGGTGAGTTCGGGAGAATGGGACGGATGTGGCAGAATTTCAAAGCCATATTGTTTTAATTCCTCAACCGCACCTCGAGATGAGTGAGCAGGTGCTCTGTCTGCAAGAAGGCAGACACCTTTGGTGATCATACCACGCCGTTTTTTTCATGACATCGCGCAATTAGTTTGACAGGGTGTATTAATAGGCGTCAGCGATGGTCTGACTCTTCTCCAGGTTCTCTGATGACTCCAGGATAACCCATAAAACAGACAGGATGACCTTCCTTGGAGATTTCTGCACCTTAGCCTTGTTGTGGGGGGGGGAGGTGAGTTTCCACTCCTTGCTCATCTCTCTAGTCTCTGGATCATATTGATAGATCCAAGATCTATCCATTGTTACTAGGTGAAGAAAAATCTTCTCCCTACAGCTCCAAAAGAATCAGCATGTCTCTTGAGAGTTTGTGCCGTGTCTGCTTCTTAAAAGGAGTCGGTTATCGTGGAGCCCAACGTTCTGACACTTTTGGCATATGCAGTTCTTCATGAGCAATTTTCCACACCACACTGCCTTAACTGAGATGAGTCTCGTTCATGAAACATTTGAATGGCTGCTGTTCAATCCATTGGGTTAAAGTCCTCCACTTTCTTCTTCACTGTGGAAGCATCGTCCATAAGTGATGGATTTTCACTTCTTGGATCTTCTGTATGAGGGACATGTGGCTGCCAGTATGAAAATTCCTTTTTCACCTCACTACTATTTTTCTGATATGAACTATCATTTCCACAGACAGCCACCACATTCATCCAAGAGTGGAGTTTCCCTTCACTGTAACCTTTCAAATGAAGGAACTTAATCTCACTGCGAACCTTAATATCTTCTCCTTATGGCGAGTTACTCCATTCTACGGATTCCTGAAACAAACCAAAACAATATTAATAGCTGTAATTTACAAAATTATGTACATAAAAACTAATTAATATGCAGAATAAATTTTATACAGATGGCACCGTTATTTATTTATAATAATGACTTTAAAAAGGATACATCCACTTGTTAATACTGACGGATTCACATTAAAAAAATATTATCTGAAAGAATTTTGAAAAATTGCGTGATATTGCAATTATGTAGCTCATGTAAATAAAACGAACTGATGTTTGATATTATCTCTAATTAACCAATCAAAGGGAACTTCACGCTTTAAGCTGTATATCAAATGCAACATATCTATTTGTGCGTGATTTGCAATGTGTCATCAGTCATTTTGAAGTCTCAGTGCCATATTTTTTTCGTATTCCGTTTTCTTTGCGTGGCCTGTTCCTTTTAATCAAAATCTTTCTCAGCAAAAAAAACTATTTTGTGCACTCCATCTGCCTAGTCACAACTTAGGGACGTCCATTCACCCCGATTAAATTTGTAATTCTCTTATTCAAAAATATGATGTGCCTGTGGGTTTGTTAATCCTTCAGTTGGGAAATTGAGTATCTCTTGCAACCCCACCGCACGCATGCCACGAACGGATTGCATGAGATTCCTTTTCCCTAACAAAACACATCAACACACACTGTGAAATTTTCACAATATAATTTTTCGAAATTCCGTCTCCTCCGTGAAATTCGTCCCAAAAGTGTGTGTTCTCGATCCATTAGGTTGCGGGAAAATTGTTTTTAGACACTTCTAGGTTATGTTTAACCAGCCGAATTTTGTTCTATTTAACGCAAGGGTTCACAAAAATACGGAAAAATTAAAAAAGAAAGAAAGGCTGATTGGGGGGAGGGAGGAAGTGCGTGTGAGGGTTGAGGCGGTGGCTGACCTCGCCCCGTCTTCAACACCCACGGCTTGATATAATGATTGCGGAGTCACTGCTCCCTGAAACCCGGGAGAACGCAGGGCGTTAAACCGACCCGAAGGGCACCGGTAAAATAGGAGCATCGAGAGACGCCCGAAACAATAGTGAAAATGTGTGCGTGTGGGAACGAAATTATAATTGAAAATTTCCAGATTTGTTTGCAAGAATAGAGAAGAATGAGTTGATTTATACAGCAGACTTGTGTATGCGTAGCGGAAAGCTATCGGTTGGTGCAAAACCAGAGGGAGTTGGTCTCTCGCGAAACCAGCAAAAATAGATAAAGAATTAACTCCACAAATGTGCGCATTCGCATGGACTCAAACAGACACAAACAAAAATTCCTTATCGACTCAATTAAACTTTTACTCAAATTTTGGATTTTAGATCTTTTGTGGTCCAAATATGGCCAATATTTGCCGTGTTAATTTATTCAGATGCTCTTTATTAAGTGTCTGTATTATTTCTCCAAGTTGAAATTGACGCCAGAGAGCATTTTTACCTGTAGCGTCAAATTATCTTGCCCTCCCTCCTTCGGTTTCCCTTTCACACACTCGGTATCCTGTGACAGATTGGCATCGACTTCATCTCGAAATCTATGGCACTGGATGGAAGGTACATGAGGATGCTATAAGAATTCTTCAACACCCCTCTAAAGGTTCATCATCATAAAGAATCGACCCCGAACTTCGGCAATCCAAAGCTTCTTGTGGGCGAAGCGAGCGTTTTATTCGACCGAGGTGTGCCCCGGGAGGACCAGCAGCTTTAGGCATTGATGTCTCTGTTACGGCCGCTGAGTTGTACTGAAGTGTCGGGCAGTATCAATTATATAAAATTCAAAATGTCGCACAATATAGTACGACAATTATCTCAAAAATGAAATTAGCAAGGTCTTTTTTTCAAGGAAGGCAATCAATTCACATTAAAGTTTTCTAGGATTGTGTACACAACTGGAATGTTAGTCTCCGTAACCTCGAAGGTCGCGGGGCTGAATGCTTAAGGTACACACGGCGACATTTTTAAGGTCGGCGCGACCTATTCAAGACTGAGACGAAGTGGAATCCACTACGTATTATCGACACAATGCTGAATTGTTCTTAGGTTAAGCATTAATCTCCAACCTTTATGTAAAAATGTACGTATTTTTGCTCCTAATGTTTGAGATGATAGGAAAAAAGTCCAAACACGCGAAGAATGTGTTTTCGTAATTAGCTTTGGGTATCATTCGTACTGACTTTATTTTCACGGTCTCTTTTCTTCGCACACATTTCATGGAATAAATTTTTATCTTTCGCAATCCCTCACTCGTTGATTCATCACGATCCGCGTAGACGCCGCTCCGCCGGGTGCGGTGCAGAACCATTACAATGCTGGCTCCTTAAACCGAGCTCCCACACATCCCTTCCTCCCTCTTTCATGGAGGTCCACACCTAGCAAGGGGTTGGGGGTGGGGGCAAGTGCGTTTTCCTTACAACTCCCCATCGCAACACAACCCTTTGTGTGTTGCGATGGGGAGTATTTCGTACCTGTGGGAAGTATATTGTTGTCTTAGCACGCGGCGGTCTGTCGCATTGCCCGCCCACCCGTCGCTGCGTAAGAGCCCACGGAGGGAGAAGGAAACCATAAGAATTCCCGAGAACATTTCTCTTGAACGTCGCCTTCGTTTTCATTCAACATTTCGAGAGCCATTATTCAGCTATGCGTGGAAGGATATGATGTCATCTCCAGGGTGGATTGGCGAAAGAGTGTATAGGGGGAAGGGGAGAGTCCGGGGCCGATGTACTCAATCCCTTCTTTGAGTAGGGCACAGCTCTTTGTGTCTTTTAGTCTCCAAACGACTCAGGTAGCACGACTGACTTCCAAGTGCACCTAATTACGCACTTGCACTTCACATTCACAATTGATGCGAAGAAATTGTATCCACCTGTGTCGTCTGCAAAATTAATTTTTCCGCAAACTTTCAGATTGTAACTATGTTGAATTTCAACCTCGGTGGTGTTGGTCTATTTTTTCCTTCGTTCTGCATTGTCGCACATTAAAATGCACGAATGATGTGGTTTTTCTTGCAAAAAAAATCAGCTGACAAAATTGGAGAGTCATTGAGGCAGAAACAGACCTCGTGGTAAAATTAAGTCAGTAATTAACTCTTTAATTCTTCTCTGAAGAGGCCTGCTTTGCAGGCGAAACACCTGGTGTCAGGTTTTCTTAGGCACTTACCTACCCACAATTTTAGTTCTTTAATTTTGTTTGTGTGATTAACGGGTTTCTGACATAGGAGGAATCCTGTTAAACCTTGAATGGTTGAGTGCGTGAGATTCACAAAGGTCCGATACACCTGAGTTATTGAGTGATTGTGTGTTTACCGAAGTCCCTTATTTTCCGTTTTGTTATTTCTGTGTGATTGGCGGGTCCCTAGCATAGGAGGAATCCTGGTAAACTCTGAACGTATGAGTATTTGTGAATCACAAAGGTCCTTGTTTTCGAGCACACCTGAGCGATTGAGTGAATGAACGAGAACGTGCGTACATCCGTGGTCCATCCAATTATTCATCAGTGTGATTGACGGGTCAATGATATAGGAGGGATCCTTGTAAACCCTGACTGAGTGAGTGTGTGAAATTCACAAAGATCTAACACACCCGAGTGATTGGGTGACTGTGTATTTACGAAATTCGTTTCGGTTTCACTACGTTCTTTTACGATTTTGCATTTATTTGTGTGATTGACGGGTCATTGACATAGGATGGATCCTTGTAAACCCTGAGTGTGTGTGTGAATGTGATTCACAAGAGTGACGTTTATTCCGTAACACACCCTAGTGATCGAGTGGTTGTAAGTTTGTTTTATTTTTTTATTATTTATTTTGCCTTTTTGTGTGTGATTGAGGTATACGTGGGTCACTGTTTCTCAAGCACACCAAAATGACCTATTGTGTGTTCCCTATTTCTCCCCTTACTTGTATTTTTTTAACCCCCACCCCTTTTTTTCTTATTTTTCCTTATCACTTAGTGCCAATCAAGTTAACGGTCTCGGCATTTTTTGTTTGCACTAATAAACTCGATCAATCCTTGTACCACACCCGCTCCTTTCGTATAAAACCTTTGAACATCTCCTTGTCAGAATGGTTTTTCGCAATGCGAGTTTGAATTAAGGTTGTCCTTCGGATTCGGAATGGAGAGTTCTGAGTTCTGACGGTTTCCGTGTTGACTTGAGCTCCCAGATATTTCAAGTGCCAAGGAAATTTCGACGCGTGGGAACGAATGATACGTGAAAGAATGAAGGTAGCCAGAAAGACATTCCATTGCTGTGATATTGTCGGTTATACATTTGCTCTTAAGCTGACAGGATTTAGTTTTCATTATTTGAATAAATTAATTTGTGATTGTTCTGAGTTATTTCATAATTCCTTTTTTTTGGATTCAATGAATCGCTTACACATTGGCTATTAAATGCATGGTATCTTCCCATTGGTGTACGTCTGATTCATTGAATGTTGTCACTATCGTTTGGTGGTCTTTCAAATTGATAATACATGTATGGTTCTCCATTTGCTTCTCTTGGAAAACTTACTTTCTTTTCTCTTCTTTCTTTCACCTTCAGCTAATAGATGTATACATGGGCGATAAAATGGGCAATATTTTCACAAGGTGTTTTCAAACGTCATGCGAACAAAGTTTGTATTGGTTTACGTTTTTCTAGACTGTATGCCTTGGTTTCCATGTCAAATCAAATACGGAATTGACGAAACTTAGTGAATGTTGACATTTTGGTGTCTGTATTAATCAATAATCTTCCAAACACGACATCTTCATAGTTGCCGTTGCACCACTTGGAAAAATTTCCAGTTTTAGATGTCGAGTTCATCAAATAAATTATATCTATGGTTTTACGGTGTAATATTAAAATTGTGAAAATAATGTTATATGCATCCTGAAAATATACCTAAAAGGAATTAATGATGTAAAATCAGACAGAGTAATGATTAGTACATAGATTGTGATGAATTTTGGACACGAGCATATTGATGAATCAAATCGGATGTTACTTGGTTTATTTCTTTTGCATTTCCAGAAATTATGACGGTATTCATTCTAGTGTATGGCGACCTTAACTCTTCTCATAATATATTTTTCTTTCCTCCGTTATAAAGTTTTCATTGGAATTCAAACTACCTTTAGTTTATAGTCATACACGCAGGGGTCCGTGTACGAAAAGCTTCCCAATTAAATCGATCCTTTAAGTCGTCTCTGAGAATTCATTTAATTTTTATGTCCTTGTTGAATTGGTTGCCATAATGGATACATGTTTCAATTTCAACCACGATGCCTGCTGGCTTCCGTTTGGCGTTTTGTTGGTGTGAAGATAATCTCTGGAACCGCGAAAGGAAAAAGCCTTTGATAAAAGTCGTACAAAGCACAGTTGACCATTTCTGCGGACTTATTGCAGATATGGGTCTTTTTTAATTCGTACAATTACTGGGATATTGTTTAATCCAGGCATTTAACTTACCAATATCGAGATTTCTTCGCGTCGCCAAAGGGCAACCGATGTTGATATGGTCTACCAACCTATGTTGATATTGATGATTTCCATGAATAATGTAAATGCGTCGTTTATATTTTTTGTAGAACCTTAGCATTGCGTAATTAATACCTGTTCGGGCACCCGAACTGTAAGAAATGCAGAGGCATTGGTGAAATATCGAAATGAATAAAGCTTTAATGAAATAGGTGAGTTTTTCCTGGGATTTCCACCGAGTTAAATGTTATCGTCTTCATATCGTTGCATGTAAGTTAATTTTCATCGTATTAAGGTATACAACTCTGAGGATAATGGCGGTGTCATCCGTTGAATTGTCGGCAGCAATGTGGAACTTAACCCGCTGGATATATCCCGAGAAGAATTCACCATGAACATACGACGGAAAAACGTCAGACTCTTCTTATTAATGAAATAATTTCTTCAATTAAAAAACCATCACGTTGATGGACAAGTTGAAGTGGGCCATAGATTAATTAAATAGATTATTAGTTATCTAGGTGCCTACAAAAATAATTACCTGTAAATCATACATTAGCTAAGGAACCTAGGTACCTGAATGAATGAGTACCTGTAATTAGATTGCTCCGAGTTTCATTTTGAACTGAAATGCTGATTATGGACATAAGAAATTTGTTGTGTCCGGCGTAATTTTATGGAATTTACACAACATATCGGAATGAAAGAAGTGACTTTGTGGTTCCACTCACACACAGTCACTTATTTCATTTCAATGGGCATCTTATGACCTGGCTTTTTGGCCTCCCATCTCTTTGTCTCTCGGACGGTGCATCACCACCACGGGAATGTTCTTCCGTCCGTCGGGGGAGAGCACGCCCATCGAGGAGGGAGAGGGGGGGGCGAATGGGAGCTCGGCCGTGCGCCGGCGAAGGCTTAATTGGAGCCACTGAGGCGTGGGCCTTCCTTCAGGAGTTTTCTGGCACTCGCTTGCAGTGCACGCACACCTGTAGTCCGGTCGGCCACCCTTGCATCTCCCCGTTTGACGGCCAAGCGGTTTCGCCGAAATTAAGTTCCGCGCAATCAGGATGGAAGGCCTTCCTCGTGTATATCCAGGAAGTACTGGAATAAAGTCTGCAAAAGCAAACGTTTGTCATATCTGCGCAAGATCTGCATTATCCAAAGACGAGACATTTTAAACCGCTTTTCAATTTTCAAATTTTAACATCATATTGGTCTGTTGTGATTATTATGATTCCCAAGAATATTATGATGGGCACTATATGGTATAGATTAGTTTGCTAGGTGGGGAGTCACAAAATGGTTACTTGATAGTTGTGTCCATCCAAAAACCTACCTTAACCGGTAGATTACCTAATTATATTGGTCTGTTGGAGCAATTCGATTTGCCTATCAGATGATTGGAAACTGCATTCAGTTACTTGGAAATTTACAAACCACGGGAAATATTGAAGGACTCGACGGTGCCATGAATGAATTTCGACTTCCTCCTGAATGTGTATACTTGTCCTACGTTGTATGTTCTGTCTTGCGCATTTTCTCTCCAAATAATTACAATTACTCTCCCCGTACCATAACTTTTTCATTCCAAATCCTCTCATTGGTTCAACGCATTTAAAGTCGAAATTTTGCTGGGCATATTTTTTTTCATAACTCAATGGCGACTCATCGTAATGCACTAAACTTTGGAAGTATATAACCCTGGCCTCCTCTCCTGGTAATCATCCTTGGAAACAAGTGTTGAGGTGCGATGGCGTGCAGAAATAATTATCCGTGCTAGAGAAGCCCAAAGCTTTTCGGAAGATGTAAGTCTTATCAGAATCTCTCAGGAGATTGGATAACTTGTTTCTTTGTGTTCAACTTTTATCTCCTGATAAAATACCATCAATGGAAAATCTCTTAGAATATTTTTTGAACCTTATTGCTTTCACTGGCAGATGCCGCTTTGTGGTCCGTGCCAAACATCATTACTTCATGGCACGGGCCCGATGTGTGACGTGTCCTACCATTGGTTCACCGGCATATTCCCCGACTTGGAGCGTCGTAGAGCCATAAATCACCGCTGCCAGGAAACCGCCCGGGAAACAATGCTTTCCTGCGGACGAGGGGGAAGTAAGGGGGCTAAGGGGGGAGGGGGCACGACGACGTGGAATAGGAACCCCACCAATTGGCAACACCGCATTCCCATAATTGCCGCATCGTTTCCTCACAACTCCCTGTCGTAGATGAAGAGGGAATGTTTTGATCATGGAAGTTTCTTTCCGGAGTTAGAACCACAGTTAACTCTATGAAGAACATCGCAGAAAATATATATCATTCGTGAATACAAGATCTAGTGGATTTTGAAACAAATGACTCTCCGTCGTTTTCTTAAAAAAATATCATGGGAGACTCCTTTAAGACTCTTACGTTATATCACTACTAAATCGCACAAAATAAATTCAGGAGTGTTACAAAGGCACCTCACAAAAGAGTGAATTTTAAGTAGCGGCTAATGTATTATCATATAAGTGAGTTTTACGGTACGTACGTGCATATCGTGTTTCATCTTTTCCCCCGAGCCCCTCCAGTTTGGATGGATGTCTCTGGGTGGAGCCGTCGTCGTGGAGTCATGACTGCGCCGAGAATGAATGAAAATAATCGTCGGCGAACCTCGCGGTGAAGCAGCTTTCAGCCAACCGCGTCTCTCCGCTCGGCGTGTGCTGGAACCCGGAACTCTGAGGGGTCGGATAGCGTGCAACCCGATCGAACCTGGGTCCTTTGCGTGTGAGGCTGGTCAACCGACCTCTTGCACTCGTTCCTTCATCGGCGCTGTGTTGGGATCGCTAAAAATAATCTGGAATCGGTTCCGTTGCAGTCTCGTATTGTCGAACGTCTTTCTTTTCCTTGAGAATTAAATATCTGCCATTCCGATCGTATTAATGCGAATGGTCCCGGAGAAAATAGTCGACAAAACGGCCATGCTACATAGGTCACCACATAATTTGTGATCTTGTGTATATCCCGTTAGAAATGACGGGAAAATAAACAGCAACCGAAAATGAGGAAAAAATGTCCGTTGTTTTTCGAAAAATGTAGTTTGAAAAGATTGAAATACCTCCGAGCGAAACCAAATGAGTTATATTCGAAAACTATCCATTGTCAAAATTTACTTTATACGCCAAATCATGTGTATACAGAAATGATTTCGGAAGTAAATAATCAAAGCAAAAGGTTGTAGAGGTCATGGTTAGTCGGTCAGTTAAAAAGCTAAAGGAATCTAAAAAAAAAATTCCCGCGCATCAAAAGGATTTTTTTGGGGATTTTTCGAGCAAGATGCGCCAAAAACACGGAGAGAATGAAAATATTTATTTTTTGAGCCGCATTTTAGTACGAGACGTGGTATTGACAGGACAGAGAGCCCTGGGTTATTCGCTGGGGGGTCGGGTTAGATTCAGGGGCACTCCCTTCTTCACCCTAGCTATGTGATGAATACAAATCCTTCAAATAAATAGTTGCACAATTAACGAATTTAATGTTGTTCGATTGTCCACATATTACCCGCATATAGTTCACCGAGGAGAGATCGTGAGTGAGGATAACGCCTAAGTATGTAATTGACTGTACACATTCCATTTCGGTGTTCCCAATGCAGTAGGCGTTCGGGTGGTAATTGCTCTTTTTCCAAAAATTATCACCACGCCATTTTTCAGTTAAATTCTAATTGCCAAGTGTCGCACCGGCGTTGTATAGAATTAAGGTCAATCAAGGTCATTTGATCAAGCTGCTGTGTCCTCAGGATCACGAATATCACGGTAAACTGCATCTAACTACTGCATCGTCGGCAAGTAAACGTATCTTATTAATGACCACGGGCTTAATGTCGATAGCATAAATAAGCAATGTAAGAGGTCCGATAACACATCCCTGGGGAACACCTGAAATGACTTTTACTGCATTTAAGCGAATTCTATGTATGGCTAGTAATTGTACCCTACCATTTGAGAAGTCTTTATTCCAACCCAGGATATTTTTATCTATGCCATTGCTCTTTCCTTAAGAAATCAGATTATGTAAACTTCTAGGTATTTGCATGCAAATCTACGTTTATTTTTGGAATCCAGTTGATAATTTATCTTCCAATAACCATGTATAAGACGTGGAACTTGCTCAGTGTCTTTTTTATCTGTAATACCGAACTGTCTTTGCGGTTTCTCCTTCCTTTAACAGTATCATATTAATTATTAACTGAACCTGAAATGGAATGCCGGAGTTGAAATTACAATGGGGATCCTTTATATTGCAGAAGAGGCGGCCACCGCTGTACAATGCCGAAGACTACGCCTCGTCCCTGAGAGACTGGACGCGTCGTGGCGCCTGGGAGGCGGTCTGCGGGGGGGCTCGCGAGGCGACGCCGGCGGCGGCGGCTGATGAGGAGCAGGAGAAGCGGTACCGGGAGACGGAAACGTCGAGGGAGATGGCCGGGAGGGGCCGCGAAATGAGCCTCAGGGAGTTCTCCAGCGTGTCCCACCTGCTGGGCACCCTGGCGCAGGACCTCCAGTTCGCGCTGCCCAGGTCAGCGACAATCCCTCCCGTGTACTCCGCCCTACTCTGCCCTCGTTTAAAACATTTGGCATCGCCTGTCTTGAACACAAAGGAAACATGTGAACCAACAATTCATTTAACCTTGTTGAATCTCTTGCATACATTGGAAGGGTGTCTAGTTAGCGTTCATGTTGCAAATATTATATTATCCCCATCGTACCATGAAAGATATCCATCTTTATTATGAGATGGATAGCCATCTTTATTTTGGGGCCAAATTGAAACTATGAAGTCTCTTCTACCAGCGAACACCTCACCACACATTTACAAGATTAAATTTATAGATACATTTCCCAAAAAATGCATTTGTAAAAATAAAATGTGAGCATACAATATCATAGGACTAGCAAAGAGCATTACAATGCATTAGTTGCTTGGTTCGATTACTAACTACAACAGTATATAACGGTAGGAGAGATCTTTTAAATAAAATCAGAGATCAAGTGTAGAACAGATAGGTGCAAGTTGTCATTTTTCCACGAACAATAAGGCATCAGAAAAACATAGTCCCACCGCACTGTGGGACATATTAATCAAAATTAATCTGGTGAGTATTCACCCTCTGCCACCCTGCGGTGGCTTGCAGGGTAGTCTGTAATATACTGTGCGAGCGTATGTTTTGCCTTACTTCTGATCTTAGAAGGGGTACTGGAAGACATTTAAATATTCACAGACTGATTCACTAAGAGAAACATTATGATTACACTTGTTTGGAGCTAAGCTAACCTGTAGCATATACAGGTCCTATTCGGGGATATTACAATTCCTCCAAAGCTCAAATGGTTAGAGCATTGGGCCAGCAAGTCGAAAGATCCGGTGTTAAAGTGCCGGTCACAGGATCATCAACAAAAGGATAGAGAGTATGGCAATTTATTATTTAGGGGATGATCAGTTTGGATTTAGCAAGGGGAGAGGTACGCATGATGCCATTGCAGTAATGAGATCACTAATCGAGAGGAATATAGAATACAATCAGGACGTTTATTCCTGTTTCGTAGATTTCGAAAAAGCGTTTGATAGTGTGAATTGGGAAAAACTAACCCATATGTTGCAGAAAATAGGAATGGATTGGAGGGACAGGAGACTGATCCGCAACCTGTACATGTCTCAGACTGCTCAGGTGCGAGTGGGGAACGGAGAGTCCGGATGGGCAGTGTTAGGAAGAGGTGTAAGGCAGGGATGCCCATTATTACCGGTCCTGTTCAACGTATATGTAGAGGAGATGATTAAAGAGTCATGGGAAGAACTGGAGGTAGGAATGAAAGTCGGATGGGAATTCGTCAAATCAGTTAGATTTGCTGATGACCAAGATCAGTCGGCCAAGGGGTTGCAAGCATTGCTGAGGGAATTGGAGGTTCAGTGCCATAGATGTGGGATGAGAATCAATATTAATAAAACAAAGGTCATGCGATTTTCCAAAAAGAAGAAGGCTAAACTAAACATTAAATTAGGAGGGGAAAAAATAGAGCAGGTAGAACAGTTTACATATCTTGGAAGTATTTTGGACAAACACGGTCAAAGTAGTAGGGCCGTAAGGAGAAGAATTGCGCTAGGCAAAGAAGCTTTCTCAAGAAGGAGGGAGCTGATGACGGAGACGTTGTGTAGGGATGTTAAGAAAAGACTGGTAAAAACTTTGATATGGAGCGTAGCTATGTACGCCGCGGAGATGTGGTCACTGAAGCAGGAGGATAGACGTAGATTGGAGGATTTTGAAATGTAGGTATGGAGAAGAATGGAGACGGTGAAATGGACGAAAGGAAAACAAATGAGGAAGTAAAAATGAGGGTTTGTAGGGAGATATCCCAGTACACAGAGATGAAGAGGGGCCTGAAGTAGAGTAGGTTGCTCGATTGTGTTTTTATTGGAGTCACAAAATATTTATTTGATAGGTACGTCCATCGAAAGACCTACTATAGATCCTATAACCTATAGATTACCAATCAATAATAATAATATGTACAAATTAATATATATATATATATATATATATATATATATATATAAGGTGGGAAAAAGGCCATATATGGACTGATTCGTAGTATCTATGAGGAAGGAATCTGGCCGGAAGATTTTGTGATATCGGTGTTAGTTCCTATTCCAAAAAAGGCAAAGGCTTCGGCATGTGAGGATTACAGAACGATAAGTTTGATATCCCACGCAGCTAAAGTTATTCTCAGGATCATCAACAAAAGGATAGAGAGTAAGGCAAATGATTACTTAGGGGATGATCAGTTTGGGTTCAGGAAAGGAAGAGGTACGCGTGATGCCATTGCAGTAATGAGATCACTAGTCGAGAGGAATATAGAATACAATCAGGACGTTTTTGCCTGTTTTGTAGATTTCGAAAAAGCGTTTGATAGAGTGAATTGGAAAAAATTAATGCGTGTATTGCAGAAAATAGGAATGGATTGGAGGGACAGGAGACTGATCCGCAACCTGTACATGTCTCAGACTGCTCAGGTGCGAGTGGGGAACGGAGAGTCTGGATGGGCAGTGTTAGGAAGAGGTGTAAGGCAGGGTTGCCCATTGTCACCGGTACTGTTCAACGTATATGTAGAGGAAATGATTAAAGAGGCATGGGAAGAACTGGAGGTAGGAATGAAAGTCGGAGGGGAACTCGTAAAATCGGTTAGGTTTGCTGATGACCAAGCATTAGTTGCTCAGTCAGCCAAGGGGTTGCAAGCATTGTTGAGTGAATTGAAGGTTCAGTGCGATAAATATGGGATGAGAATCAATATTAATAAAACAAAGGTTATGCGATTTTCCAGAAAGAAAAAGGCTAAGCTACATATTAAAATAGGCGGGGAAAGAATAGAGCAGGTAGAGCAGTTTACATATCTCGGAAGTGTTTTGGACCAATAATGTCAAAGTGGTAGGGACGTAAGGAGAAGAACTGCGCTAGGCAAGGAGGCTTTCTCAAGGAGGGAGTTGATGACGGGGACGTTGAGTAGGGATGTTAAGACAAGACTCGTAAAAACTCTGATATGGAGCGTAGCTATGTACGGCGCGGAAACGTGGTCGCTGAAGCAGGAGGATAGACGTAGATTGGAGGCTTTTGAAATGTGGGTGTGGAGAAGAATGGAGAAGGTGAAATGGACCGAAAGGAAAACAAATGAGGAAGTACTGGAAATGGTGGGTGAGGAGAGGGGTTTGTTGAGAGAAATCCTATGGAGGCAGGAAAAATGGATGAAAGGCGTATTGAGCGGTAGTGGAATGTTGAAGAGGGTAATAGAGGGGAGAATGTTGGGCAAGCGAGGTAAGGGTAGGAACAGGATAGGGATGCTGGACGGGATGAAGGGAGGAAAGAAGTACACCGAGATGAAGAGGGACCTGATATAGATTAGTTTGCTAGGTGGGGAGTCACAAAATGTTTATTTGATAGTTGTGTCCATCCAAAAACCTACCTTAACCGGTAGATTACCTAATAATATATATATATATAATTGTAAAAAGCTATGTGATTTTTCGGGTATCAGATATTCCTGGGAAACCATAACCGGCACCGGGAAAGGAACTGGCTCCCCTACCCTGACGAGTGAATATTCACACACCGTCGGGCTTAGGACTGGGTGGACTCTGTCATCATCTACCAAACCGACCTTTGGGTTGATTGCTGTGTTTAAGGTTTATGTATTATTATTATTAAAAGGTGATCTTATAAACCGGTTAAGGTAGGCTTTACCTTTCACCATGCATTATCACGCTGGCTTTTCTGCATAAAAGTTGGGATTCCTCGTATCTCTCCATTCCCCTTCATTCTGGCCAATAATGACGCATGCGTGTGCGTGCGACATTGATGGACCCTCTAACCGAATCTCCCGATCCCTCTCCTCAGCTTCGTGCAGGAGTTCGTGGGCGACCCGCTGGACGGTGCCACTCTGCTCCTCGAACTGCTCCGCGTCATCCAGCAGTCGCGACGCCGTGTCCCGTCGACGCCCGCTCCCCTGCCGCCGCGCCCCCTGCACGCCCTCGCCTCCGCCAGGGCCTCCACTGCCTCCTCCACCACCTCGTCCATCGCGTCCACGGGCGTGGTGCCCCCGCGCTACTACGCCCGCCGCCGCCGCTCTTCCTCCTCCGCTGCCGCTGCCAATAGCGCCGCCTCCCTGCTGGGATCCCTCGTCCCTCCGTCCCTCCCGACGACCGCCGGCGGCGGGGCGCACCTCCACGGCGGCGGTGGCGGACTGGCCCAGGACGAGAGGACGTGCCTCGAGTGCCTAAGGTGCTGCGCTCGCCGCGCTCCCGACGCATCGTGGCGCCTCGCCGGCTCCCGCGCCGGCTTGCACACGGTCGCCATCGCCATCATGTCTCCGTCCACGCAGACCAGGGTGGCCGCGCTCGAGGCGAGTACAAAACCCATTCACCCCTCATGACGGTTCCCCCGTAACTTGTAAGACTTGCCTCTTTTGTACTCTGCTAGGTTTCCTCGTTAAACGTGAGCAAATCTTACAAGTGTAAATATCAGGTTCACAGCATACCACCAGCTCCCGTACCGTGCTCCGGTTTGGATTAGAAATCATTTTGGAAAATAGTTACTTAAAGAAAGAGACTTCATCTACTCCTGCCAAACCTATTTGTTTGTATGAATTTAGAATTGCGTATCTTATGTTCAGATCTCACTTAGACTTGGTGAAACACATTTAAGTATGAATAACTCAATTGCTGATCTGAAAACTTCACAGTAACGAATTTTATTGATCTATTGTAAGTTGAAGCTTGTTTAGTTAAACTTCGTTAGTGAAATTTTAGAACCGTATAAAAAAACAACGAATATTAATTTCTTCATACGAAAAAGATCCTGGATTATTATGTTAGGTTTTCATTAATTATTATTATTATTATTACTATCGGTAATCTAACGATTAAAGTAGGTTTTGTTAGGATCCAACAGCCGCATATGTCTCTTGTGTCTCCTAACAAAGCACGACCCAATACCATACTCCACAACAAAGCCCCACTTCAATTCATTATAACTCCTTCCTCCTTTTATTTCGACCAACATCCCGATCCTATTCCTATGTAACATTTCCCTCTCCTCGCCCACCATACCCAGCACTTCCTCATTGTTTTCCTTTCGGTCCATTTCACCTTCTTCATCTTTCTCCACACCCACACTTCAAAAGCCTCCAATCTACGTCTATAATCTTGCATCAGTGACCACGTTTCCGCGCTGATCATAACCACGCGTCATATCAAAGTTTTAACGATCATTTTCTCAAATTTCCTTACCCAACATCCCTGCGATTGTTTCCTCCTCCTTGTGAAAGCCTCTTTGACTAGCGCAATTCTTCCCCTTATATCCATATTACTTTGACCATTTTGGTCCAAAACACTTCCGAGATATGTAAACTGTTCTACCTGCTCTATTTTTCCCCTCCTACTTTAATGTTTAGCTTAGCCTTTTTCTTTCTGGAAAATCGAATAACCTTTGTTTTATTAATATTGATTCTCATCCTATGTCTATCGCACTGAACCTCCAATTCACTCAGCAATGCTTGCAACCCCTTGGCTGACTGAGCAACTAATGCTTGGTCATCAGCAAACCTAACCGATTTTACGAATTCCCCTCCGACTTTCATTCCTACCTCCTGTTCTTCCCATGCCCCTTTAATCATTTCCTCCACATATACTTAATTAAAATTGGCAATTTTTCACAAAATAAAATTTTTTATTTATACGACCGGTTTCGATGTAACTACATCATCTTCTGGTAACAGTCATTTTTCATTGTCTACTCTTTATGCTGAAAAGCAAGTAAGGGGAGGGTAGTGGGGGGAAGAAGGAGGGGAGGTAGAACGTGGGGCTACGTGGGTTATATATGAGAGGGGGGGAGAAAAGGCGCGGGGGAGGAGAAAAGGGTGGGGGGGAAAACACAGTCCGGAAAAACCTCGTGGCTGGATGGAGGGGGTGTCTCGTTGAGGGTGATCCCTCGGTTGTGATGTAGTTACATCGAAACCGGTCGTATTAATAAAAAAATTTATTTTGTGGAAAATTGACAATTTTAATTAATCATGATATTCCACCATATCACGCCTGAGACGTCTCTTTTTACTTCACATATACGTTGAACAGCACCGGTGACAATGGGCAACCCTGCCTTACCCCTCTTCCTAACACTGCCCATCCGGACTCTCCGTTCCCCACTCGCACCTGAGCAGTCTGAGACATGTACAGGTTGCGCATCAGCCTCCTGTCCCTCCAATCATTCCTATTGTCTACAATATATGCAGGAAATTTCACCTTTCGTCAGATGTCGCTGCTCGTAGTTGCCCCGCTAAATTCGTGCGACTGGTGTCATGGATTGTTCCTCAATTCATGAGAATCATTCGGATCATTCAGTTTCGGAATTCGCCCATTTATTTCTAAATACCTCGCGTGTCTCTCGTCCCGTGAAGGTGCTGACGAAGGTGTGTGAGCTAGGCTCCCGGAAGCGTCCGGTGACCTCTTCCAGCGCCTACTCGTCCGTCTCGGAGGCACTCTCCAGCACCCGCCTCTCCCTCGGCGAACCCGCTCGCTTCCACTTCCTCGTCAGCATGATGTCTTCGTCCAGCGGCGCCCCGGACCTCACCCCTGCTGCCCTCAGGTTCGTCAACGCCTTCCTGGAGGCCAGCCCGGGCCCCCAAGAGAGGGTCTTTGCGCAAGCCGAGCTACAGCATGCCGGGTTCTCACCGGATACCATCTCGGCGGTAAGTGTTGTAATGTGATGGGGGATGATGAAAGAGTTCCCCAACGGTCCAAATATGTCATCATAGTGTCATGTACCCAAGGAAGCAGTGAACTGATTCAAGTGAAAAAGGAATTATTTCCTTTCTAAATCAGTGTGCTTTGGCGTGAATTGTTAAAACACAGCTGAATGGCTTTTGAGGACTACCGCGTTATTACTTGTGAATGGCAGCAATAGTTAAAATTTCATATTGTTATTTGTTTTAGATTCTGGTTTTCCTTTTGAAAGATGAAGTTCGCCGAGTTTTAACGATTTTATTGTTGTAAAGTTAGCTTCATATTATTACAGCGTTTAAGTCTCCATTAGTTAGCTGTCGGGGAAATCGACGCATGGAAAGGGAAGCCTCATTGCGTAAATACTTGTGAATCGTAGGAGACCAAATTCATATTAATTGTTTTTTTAACATTCGTTCACAGGTCTATTCTGTTTTTTTATGCATTGCACACATCTTGCTTAACGTTATTAATTTGCGCAGCATTGATGTCTCCACTTGTTGGGAGTCGGGGATATACTCGTAGTCAAATGGGAAGGAAAACTTTCATAGTTTAGCGTTTATGTTTTGAATTTTAACTTTGAAGTTGTTGTATCGTTTGTCTGGAATTTTTGCAACATTTCAGGAAAAGATATGTTCCAAGCTTTTGGCCACAATATTTCAACTGTATTTCCTGTTCCTGGTTGAACAGGTTTCCTGTTTAACAGGTTGAAATTTGGTGAATGCGACAAAACATGGCGGACTGATGACATATTCTTTATTTCCTTTGGAAGTAGTCCTCGTGTTTCACGAAGTTGGCGCTCTTTAATGCAAAAGCAGTATTTTGTGAACATTACTGAATTGGGGAGAAAAATTTCTCCAGCTCCAGAATTTGTAGTACACCTTGTGTGTAAATATTACAAAAAGGAAATGTTGAGTTTATAGCCTCATTTTTAAACATGTATACTCTGAATTAATACTCTTTTTTATGTGATGAGGGCTAGGAATTGATATCAACCATGTAATTGTTAAGAATAAGAGACTACTATGAATCAGGCGAAATAGAAAAAATTAAAATTGAATTTAATATTTTCCTGGTTAACACATTTGCTCACAAAATGTAACCGTCATGTCAAACGTTAGAAAAACGAATGAAATAAACTGGTGTGCGATGCTGGGGAAAACAAAAACGAGAAATATGCGATCATGATAATAAAAAATTGGGATCTGTGAAAAGAGTGCTAGGTAAATGCGACGAAAAAGTGAAAGAACGATGTTTCCTTACCTTGGTCAGGCCCCACCTAGAGTATGCTGCCAGTATAAGGGATCCTCAAAATATAAATTTGATTTCGGAATTAGATCGAGTTCAGCGGAGGGGGGCTAGATTTGTCAAACATTGTTATGACCAACACGGAAGCGTGTCTACTTTGCTAGACAATTTAGGTTGGGATTCTCTTACGCAGCGGCGTTTACAATATAGATTAAACTTGTTAAAAACATTTAAAGATGGGCCATTTTCCGATGAAATCAAGAATATAATACGAACCCCAACGTATTACGGTCGGAGGGGTCACGAATGTAAGATTAGAGAGATAGACTGCAAGACTGACAGGTTTAAAATGTCATTTTTTCCAAGAGCGATAAGAGATCATAATGGTTGTAGTCGAAATCCCCCAGGAGTCAGTTCATCACAATAAGTATTAACATACAGGTAAGGGACTACGCGTGGATATATAATTATATACATATTTTTTTATTTATTTATTAGGTAATCTACCTGTCTCTGACCAAAATTTAGTTGTTATGAAATGTAACGTCCGTTTCAAAAAGATATGGCAGGGCCGGCGGGTTAGAAAATGGAATTTAGAAGCATTATATGAATTAACAAGGAAGGAGTTTCAGCAGGCTGTAGAGAAAATCATGGATGAGGATATAGAGCTGAGTGCTATCGAAGGAAAATGGGATTGTATCAAGAAAGTGATATCGAAAGCCGCAAAAGACACTCTAGGAACCATTCATGGGAAAAGGATAAGGAAACCATGGGTCACGGATGAGATGATTGCAAAGATGGATGAGAGAGGAAGATGGAAGAATGTAAGCACAGAGTTAGGCAAAATGAAGTACAGAGAGTTAAACAATAAATTGAGAAGGGCCACAAATAAAGCAAAAGAAGAATGGTGGAAAACGCAAAGCGAGGGGATGGAAAGCTTACAGAAGAAGGGTGAAATTGGTGCTCTATACAGCAAGGTTAAGTTATTATCTGGAAGTAAGAAGGCAAGATCAGTGCTAACAGTTAAAGATAAGTGGGGTAAGACAATAGTTGAACGGAAAAAATCCAAGACAGATTGAAGGAATATATGGAAATAATATATGCTAGAGACCTTAGGCCAACAAAATTAGACATAGAAAAGGGACATGACGTAGAAGAAGATAGCTTACGTTCAGGCATACTCGACGATGAAATAGAAAGGGTATTAAAGGAGGTGAAGAAAATAAGGCCGTGAGAGTAGACAACATTCCTGTGGTACTATTGAAATGTTTAGGAATATGTGGGAAAAAGACTCTCTATGGACTGATTCGTAGTATCTATGAGGAAGGAATCTGGCCGGAAGATTTTGTGGGATCGGTGTTAGTTCCTATTCCAAAAAAGGCAAAGGCTACATCATGTGAGGATTACAGAACCATAAGCTTGATATCCCACGCAGCTAAAGTTATTCTCAGGTTCATCAACAAAAGGATAGAGAGTAAGGCAAATGATTACTTAGGGGATGATCAGTTTGGATTTAGGAAGGGGAGAGGTACGCGTGATACCATTGCAGTAATGAGATCACTAATCCAGAGGAATATAGAATACAATCTGGACGTATTTGCCTGTTTCGTAGATTTCGAAAAAGCGTTTGATAGAGTGAATTGGGAAAAATTAATGCGCGTATTGCAGAAAATAGGAATTGATTAGAGGGACAGGAGGCTGATGCGCAACCTGTACATGTCTCAGTCTGCTCAGGTGCGAGTGGGGAACGGAGAGTCCGGATGGGCAGTGTTAGGAAGAGGTGTAAGGCAGGCTTGTCTATTATCCCCGGTGCTGTTCAACGTATATGCGGAGGAAATGATTAAAGAGACATGGGAAGAACTGGAGATAGGGATGAAAGTCGGAGGGGAATTCGTAAAATCGGTTAGGTTTGCTGATGACCAAGCATTAGTTGCTCAGTCAGCCAAGGGGTTGCAAGGATTGCTGAGTGAATTGGAGGTTCAGTGCGATAGATATGGGATGAGAATCAATATTAATAAAACAAAGGTTATGCGATTTTTCAGAAAGAAGAAGGCTAAGCTAAACATTAAATTAGGAGGGGAAAAATAGAGCAGGTAGAACAGTTTACGTATCTCGGGAGTGTTCTGGACCAACACGGTCAAAGTAGTAGGGACGTAAGGAGAAGAATTGCGCTAGGAAAGGAGCCTTTCACAAGGGGAGGGAGTTGATAACGGAGACCTTAAGTAGAGAGGTTAAGAAAAGACTCGTAAAAACTTTTATATGGATCGTAGTTATGTACGGCGCGGAAACGTGGTCGCTGAAGCAGTAGGATAGACGTAGATTGGAGGCTTTTTAAATGTGGGTGTGGAGAAGAATGGAGAAGGTGAAATGGACCGAAAGGAAAACAAATGAGGAAGTACTGGAGATGGTGGGTGAGGAGAGGGGTTTGTTGAGAGAAATCCTATGGAGGCAGGAAAAATGGATGAAAGGCGTATTAAGCGGTAGTGGAATGTTGAAGAAGGTAATAGAGGGGAGAATGTTGGGCAAGCGAGGAAAGGGTAGGAACAGGATAGTGATGTTGGATGGGATGAAGGGAGGAAAGAAGTACACAGAGATGAAGAGGGACCTTATGTAGATTAGATTGCTGGATTGGGTTTTGTTTGGAGTTACAAAATATTCATTTGATAGTTGTGTCCATCAATAAACCTACCTTAACCGGTAGATTACCTAAATAATAATAATAATAAATAAAAATATATATATAGCGGGTTGCGGTGGTCTAGTGGGTAGAGCGTTGGACTACTGACCAGAGGGTCCCGGGTTCGATTCCCGGGCACTTTGGGCACCTGCAGCTCCACCCATGCTAGTTGATTTTTCGGGTACCAGATATTCCTGGGAACTCATAACTGGCACAAGGAAAGGAACTGGCCCCCCTATCCTGATGAGTGAATATTCACACGCCGTCGGGCTTGGTACATGAGTGAGCTCTACCATCACCTACTAAACCGACCTTCGGGTTGATTACTGTGTTTATGGTTATATATATATATATATATATATACTTTTTTGGAAAACCCACAAACTTGTAATGTAAATTCAC